>WMED01006695.1:0-18238 GCA_019650415.1 Pipa parva
ACAAAACCCTTTCCAAGGAGTTGGGCCTACCTGGCTCCACTGTTGGGAGCATCATCCGGACACTACTAAACATAAATTGAATTTGTTTATTGTAATGGGGAAGTGGATGAGCTCTGAATATTGCCCAAAGTTTGCTGACCTATTGCTGGAATAGAGGGATTACAGGTGGCTCCAGAAGCTTGCCAGAGCTTAAAAGAATGCAGCTGGGTAATAAGGATTGTGTGGAAATGGAAAGCTGCAGATTGAAGCTGAATCTTTAAGATAAAATCTTTTGTGAAACTAATGAGGATTCTTAGAATAAAGTTCCTGTCTCTATGAATCTAGTTGTATTGCAAACAGCCAACCCAAAGAGGTTACACAGGAAAGAGAAAAGCCATCCTAAAGGGATAACCAGAGGAAATTGCTAAAACTCACCCTAATTTTATTTCATTGCATTGAATGAGGTTTTTGTTCTACTAATCCTAGCTATCTCTATCTTTTAAATATGTAGATAGATAGATAGATAGATAGATAGATAGATAGATAGAGCTAGAAGTATAAAACTCTCTATTACTGTTACAAATACCTAGTGGCTGAACATCCCAACTGTCCTATAATGTAAACACTGCTTAAAATACACAAATCAATAATTAACCTTGGGGTTCATCCCATCATGCTTATTGTTTTTCAGTGTGCCTTGTTTCTTGGAACTCTTTTTAAAGTTGGCTATATCAGAGTTGAGGTCTTTTTTTGGATATTCCTTTGCTATTAGAGCTTTTGACACATGTTACAATTTCTAAAAATAAACATGACATTGTCTTGATAAAAATGTTAAAAGCCTATATAATATACTACATGCAGATGGGGTGGAGATGTGTAGACAGGTCCTGTCATTTATTAAACAGTGGAATCCATATTTCTATGTATCTCATAAATATTTTGTATTTTAGGGTAACTGTTTTCTACAACAGTCATGACAATGGGTTTCAATATGGCCTCACCTTATGCTGATATCTCTTTGGGGCTTATTAGATTGAATACACTTTGCCAAAATATTAGGACCATTTTTACAAAAGATTCATAGATGATAGATCTGAAAAGGGACCATGTTGGAAGTTCAGATTTTGGTTGAGGATTTGAATGCACTACCCACACTAGCAAGGTTTATAGAGTTATATAAAGGTAAAGCACCCTAGATGGTTTCTACAACAGTGGTACAATTATTCAACGTATGTGATTATAATGAAATAATGAATAAAGTCTCTTAGTACCAAGAAACAAAAGTACTTATCAGTTCAGTTTAGTGTTGTAGATCTTGATTGAAATAAATCCAATGTACTGCGCTTGAACCAACTGGAGGTAATCTGCCCAGTGACCTCTCATATGTAGGTAAATCTCAAAATCAATTCTGGAAGACCTCAGAATATGGTGGCAGCGCTGTAATATGTGAAAAACAAGGGAACTTCCCTAGTGTATTACCATTAAATAAATGTGCACTGTGCACGTGTTACTGTGAACCACACAATCAAATTAAGTGTGCAGTGAGGATAAGTGCAGGCTGTGTGGGCTGCACTGTGCTTGTTAATAAAG
Organism: Pipa parva; assembly: GCA_019650415.1. Classification (NCBI taxonomy): domain Eukaryota; kingdom Metazoa; phylum Chordata; class Amphibia; order Anura; family Pipidae; genus Pipa; species Pipa parva. Next base: position 1,570 of record WMED01006695.1, read on the forward strand.
ACAAATTAAAGTAGTGATGAAGAGTGTGAAGAATCTCTCCCCCTTTGTGAATGCACTCACCGGAAAGTGCTGATGTGTCTGGCACTTTAAGAACAAGATGATCCTTGTGGATATCCGACCATTGGACTCTTTTCCTCCAGTTGTTGGATGCAAGGCTTTCAAATAAGTTAGGAAATAATGTGCAGTATATTCTGATTAAAAAAGATGTTTTATTTAAACAGGTATATACATACACAAAACAAGCTGTACTCCAAACACTTTGGCAATGTGATAATTGCTTCCCTCTGGACCTCTGTTGTCTCTGGGGTGTTGGAATACCAATCTGTGATGCCTCTCTACACGTTTCACTAATCAACATTAGCTTCCTCAGGAGAAGTGGCTTAGAACGCTGCTATCTGTGTCAGATTTTGGTTGAGGATTTGAATGCACTACCCACACTAGCAAGACTCACATCCAAGGTGCATGTGATGAAAATTTAATTCTTGGATGTTCAGTTCTTTCAGAAAGATGATGTGTTGGTCACTACTTTATATAAAAAACACAATGATCATAATACAGTACTTCTCTTGTAGGAGATCTATTATATATACCCCTGCTTTTGAGGTTACACTGTAAAAAGAGCAATATTGTTAAAGCATAACAACAAAGGAAATAAATGATGCAGGATTTTCAACAAAGTGGGTATCCTCTAGATCATATCTAGAATAACGTTAAATTCAATTAATTTTTTCAACATACTACACAGTATGTTTTCAGGAAGTTAGAAAGTTGATGAATAAATATTGGCCAATATTATAACAGAGAGACAATTACAGAAGAAGTTTTTCTGGTGAATGATCTACAAGGCTACAATCTGTGGTTTTGGATGTCAGGGTTTGAGTCCATTGATCAACAATGCTCATGCTGCATTACATGCAGCTATCTTATCAATGGTGCAATTTTTTGCACCCTAAGACAGGACAGGGAATTGTTATTGAGTTTCCTTTGTCTTCGATTATGTAATATATTTCATTACCTGTCAATTTGGATTGCTGTATATAGGCAAAACAGTCATTTCATTTTGTGAACATTTTAACAATCATCTAAATGCAATATGCACAGGTCTATAAGTGGTAACCATCTTGTAATGTCTGATTGTCTTATTATGATCTATATGTTATATGAATCCATAGGTAACAGTATTGTTAATTGAAATTAGGATTTGCTAAGGCTCTTCTATGATCACCATATTATATATATATATATATATATATTTATGCAGCAATTATTATACATTGTTGTATTATATGTATATCATGAATTACTGATTTATATGTGGTTTATAAGCTTTTTTTTACAATAATACGTTGATTATTGTGTAATTAATGGAGGTTAAATGCAAAATTGGCAAGTTGAACTTACATATAGTAAGTTGGAATATACAATTTAGTATGGTTCTTTACTGTGGGTACCAGTGATCTAGCTCAACAGTCTTTATTGATTCTATAGATGCTTTTAAATGATGATTATGGGTATAATTGGTATAGGAATGTCCTTGGTTCAACTAGAGTTGGTGCTAGCTTTTGATTCGGGGATAGCATGCCTGTGTAAAACTCTGAACAAGATTTGAAGAAGAGGCAAGTATTGGTAATGTTTTAGATTGTGTGTATTCAAACTAGAGAAAACTGAAAATGGTAAGTTTCAATAATGTTATACTGTGGGATACGTGTGGTACTTGCTGTGGACAAGTATTGACTATGACTATACTTCATGGCCAAGCTTGTGTGTATTAGTGATGAAAAGTTGTTTGCCAAAAAGAAGGATCAATAGAGTTTGTCAGTGACTGTGCTGAGCATGGATGGTACCAGCTAAAAAACTTAGTGGATGTGAAGTTGCTAAGGCAGCTGTCAGGTAAAAGTTCCACCTTTCCTATGGATTATAATTAAACATAAGCAATTGGTGACCCAGAAACTTTCATGACTTTCATGTAGTGTGCAATAGTAGCTGATAAATTGCCCAGATTACTGCACTAAGGATTCATCAAATAATTCAAAAGAGAAAAGTGTGGATGTCTATTAGTTTGAATAATGGCATGTTATGTATGTGCCGCTGATTAAGGTTTTAACTAAATATAATTATTGAATATGTAAATAACACTCTTAATTCTGCTCAGTATTTTCTCTTTCATAACATGGTTCTAGTTATTATACTGCTATGTGTGATCATTAAGTAATATGTTTTATAATAGATTTTTTTGAATATTGTTTTGGTAGATTGTTTTGTTTTGATTTTGTTTATGTTTATATATTTTGTTATTGCACAATTGGGTTTGATATCACTGATTGGCTGGGGGGTCTGATATATCTGATGATGGTTCAGATGGAACTGAAATGCATCAAATTACAATGGCTTATGTATAACTGAATAAAAAATTCTATTTTTGATTATGCAAGTCCTGAGACTGCCTCTGAATATTTACACACACAGACATACAATATATATATATATATATATATATATATATATATATATATATACACATATATATATTTTAACATTAACAATTTTATAATATGTAATATATCTGGCTTATCACACAATATGACATATTATATATAACTTCTACATGACTCTTTCACGTTTACAGAATATTGATGGAAGAAGAGGAAGGGGATACAAAGGGAATGTGAAATGGGGAGGAAGTTACAATCTTCCCTTGGAATGTGTCAAAAGCATCCCTAATATAACTCTAGAAAAAAGCTAACAGATAAAACGGTCACGGGATGGGACTTGTAACATGAAAACAAAAAGAATAATTGCAGTTAAGACACACAAGGAGAACCATGGGACTGTTTGCTACTAAAGGAACTAGAGCACCCAGAGCCTGTTATGCCTTTAGGGGCACTAAGTTGTACAGGAAACAGGAACACATAGGAATACCGGTGAAAGGTGCAAGGGGGCTGGTACTATGTGACAATCTATGCGACATACAGAGGGAGGAATAGAGCAGCAGTGGGGATTTTGGAATTGTGGAACTGAGCATGCTCCCCTCTTGAAACTTATTAAAATTCACTTTCACTTGCTTCAGGAAATTTAGTACATCACAGCTCTGAGAGATTGAAATCCTAGAGAAAAGTTGCCTTACATTGCTCAGAGTCAGAAGCTGATTAGTAATCCAAATGCTGCACAAAAGTAATAGCCTGCACAAAGGTAACAGGAGAAAGGGTTAAGACTAGCTTACAGCCTCTACAAAAAATAGAAATTACTTTTTTACAGGCTTTAGTATTATTTAATTGTATTTCTGAACTAACCACTGATCTGGGGCTCTAACCAATAATCTCTGACCAATTTATCTTAATTTCTTCCTTAATGACTTATGCCATCATGAAACCCACCTCTCAAAAAAAAAATACAGGATTGATTTCCTATCTGATCATGCAAAACTTGCATGGATGGTGCACAGAGTACACTTATGCCAGTGGATAATGCATATTGTATTTTTTATGTCCACTTCTTGTTACAAAAAAACATCAATTGTACAAATATAACTAAAACTTATTCTTTCTGCTCTGGTAAGATTTGGAAATCCTCACCTTTTTCACTTTGTCAGCTGCTAAAACTCCCATGTATGTTCTTACTTTCTCTCATATATACTTCTGTAACCCCCTAGTAACTGACTTTCATATTTTCTATTTCACACCTCCCCAATATATCAGTATATATAAAAATGAGTTGAAGATAACTCAAGATAATTCAGTAAGAAGGTTTAAATGCAGACATATGGAAAAACTAGTATTAACAAATAGTGATATATGTCATATAAATAGTATGTTCTGACACCAATTACACCAATACAATGTTTTCCTTTGTATTACTTTCTAAAAGTTAAATGTGATGTACATACATGCAGATCCATCCCTTATTAGCACATATTTTCTTGGTTAGTGTAATGAGTGGTGCTTCCATGCCTTCAGCAGTGCTCAGTCATTAGGCAAGATCCCCAGAGGATAGAAGGATTCTGTTTGTTTGCTTGGTGTTCTGGAAGCCATTTTATGTTACCTGCTTTTCAAGTCTCTTTTCCTGTTTCAAGTTTGTTTAAAGAGTGTCAGCTCTGTTCCCTGTATTCTGTGTATTCTATGCTGCGGATTGTCAGCTCCTCATTAAGTCTCTCTACAGCTTGCACCTTCAGTTTTGTTAAGTTCAGCACCAGCCGGTTTGCAGCATCTGCACCTATCCGTGTTCCTGAGCTGTCTCTGTGCAGTGTCTACCTTGTTTATGAGCTACTTCTAATGGTTGCTGTGTGTTACAGTTCAGCATGTGCAAGGATTTCTGTAAGTGATTGTTCTGTTTTACTGCTTTACTACAATCTCTACATTATAGTTCTGTTTTTCCAAGTATCCGCCTGAGTTTCCATATGAGTCTATCCAGTTGCCACTAGTGGGGTGTTACTCTGAGGGCCGTGACCTGGAAGATGCCTGCCGCAAAGGCCATACCCTCTCGTTTGGGTTTCCACCAAGAAGGACGAAACACATTCAACAGGATTACTAGGATAACTTTGGACGCAAGAGGAAGCTGTCTGAAAGGGATGTTCGGGTGCTAACCCTGATTTTATCCAAAAAACATAAATCCACGGCTGCCCAAATCACAGCAGAATTAAATGTGCACCTCAACTCTCCTGTTTCCACCACAACTGTCCGTAGTGAGCTCCACAGGGTCAATATACACGGCCGGGCTGCTATAGCCAAACCTTTGGTCACTCATGCCAATGCCAAATGTCAGTTTTAATGGTGCAAGGAGTGCAAATCTTGGGCTGTGTACAATGTGAAACATGTATTGTTCTCTGATGAGTCCACCTTTACTGTTTTCCCCACATCCAAGAAAGTTATGGTGTGGAGAAGCCCTAAAGAAGCATACCACCCAGACTGTTGCATGCCCAGAGAGAAGCATGGGGTGGATCAGTGATGGTTTAGGCTGTCATATCATGACATTCCCTTGGCCCAATACTTGTGCTAGATGGGCACGTCACTGGCAAGGACTACCAAACCATTCTGGAGGACCATGTGCATCCAATGGTTCAAACATTGTATCCTGAAGGCAGTGCAGTGTATCAGGATGACAATGCACCAATACACACAGAAAGACTGATGAAATATTGGTTTGAAATTATTGAACCACTTTGGGGTGTTTTTCAAGAGTGAGTCAGGAAACGTTTTCCTCCACTAGCATCACGTGATTGTTAGGATTAGTCCGGATACACCTAGGAGAAGGAGGCGGCTACCGTAATGTCCGTAAAGGTACCCAGACGCTAAGGCGCGGAGTCTAAGGAACCCCCGGTATTCACCTAGAGCCCCCACAAGGAGGTTAGGACTTAGCTGCGGAGGGAACCCAGGTCGCGGCCCCTAGGACTGAGCACCTGAACAGGACTTCGGAGTTCTTCACGATAAGGACCAAACAGGCACTGGGAGACCAGGCAAGCTAAACCGGAACAAAGGCTGTAGCACAGCAGGATTCAGTGGCAGAGGCAAGGCTGGAGACTGTGACTGTAGCAAGGTAGGAATGCTGTGGCAAGGCAGGGTACTGTGACAAGGCAGGATACAGTGACAAGGAAGGGTACTGTGACAAGGCAGGGTACAGTGAACCTATAATCAGGCGCCGGTCTATTCTGACAGACTCCCTTATATAGCTAGGGAGCCTGTCAGAAGATCGCGCCAAACTATTCAAAAAGCGCACCGCCGCGATGTGTGCATTATGACGTCAGTGCACATGCACGGCGGCCGCATCCCGGAAGAGCCACGGCGCCGCGATGCCCGATGCTGGAGTGGCAGGTGCAGGTGAGTATTAATCCTTACAGTGATGACCTGGCCACTATGCTGCAATAATGCAATAGAATCGCTTAAAATCCCTTTGATCACTGTGCAGGACTTGTATATGTCATTCCTAAGATGAATTATTGTGGCCTAAAACCAGGTGTTTCAGTTTTTTTGTCTAACCTTTGTATGTATTGCAGGGTTAAGTGCACTGTAGTAATAAATATTGGTAATGCAGACTAAAAAAAATTAAACATTCAAATGAAGGAAGGGGAAAGCAGGGAAAGGATGAAGGAATATTCATTTTTAGGAAGCATCTAATTAAAAATAGGACAATGCACAATGGGGTAGCAATGGAGTATATAAGGGACCCAGTGGGACTGATCCAAAATAAATGTAATGAGCATAAGAATAAATGGCGAAATTTATTAAACTTGAAAAAGTAGATATTTTTCTATTTTTACTGACTGAAACTTTTCGATCGGATTTTTCAATGAAAAGGTAGCCAGTACTAAAGTACAGTAAAATGAAGTAAACCGGCCTTATTGACTTTAATAAATTTCTTTAAGAGTTTAATAATAAAGTTTTGCTAATATATTAGCATTGGATGTAGAAAAAAAGATAAATAAATGAGCTTGAATGCAAATGAGGTAGTGTAATGTATGCATTTGTCAGACATCATTATATAAGCATGTCAAGAAAACCATTGTTATCTGGAGAACAAGTACCAGATATAGCATTGCTATTATTGTCTAATGTGTTCCACAATGACAGAGCTCAAGATATTATGCAATTTTGTCATATACCAGTTTAGCCCAAAATGAAGATATTTGATCTGCCAAATTTAAATTGGTATGAACCTTATTATGAGCCTATTTATAAGTACATAAATTAATGTGGTCATTGTTTATGACATCGAAGATTAAAAAATTATTTATAGGAATTGTATTTGAAAAGATATTTTTCTAGATTAATAATTCTTGATTTTTTTGTGGGGGGATTGTGACATATATTCCTAATGTATTTCTATATAAAGCAAAATGTTTAGAATGCCATCATCCCATTGTTAGTTCCTAAGCTGTAATGTTTAATTTTACTCCTACATTTGGTCACAGTTATTGTACATTTCATAAAGAAAACAAATTAATATACATTTAGATAATAAAGTACAAAGCCTAAAACTATCTCTAAACCTATGTCTGATAATTAATTGAAAACAAAAGATGCTGCATTTTTTAACATCTTAGTTTTGGAACAAAGATGTATTGGATAGTATATTTCCATTAATATTCATTGAATATTCTTCACATATCCTATTTAATAGATAAGACTTTTGTATTTGATGGCAATTAACTTCAACAGTTCCTATCGAAATATTGTAAATAAAGTTAGCAAAGCTTTAACCATTGGAAAATTATTGCTGAGAACTAAGATGTAAGAATGTTTATTTACTCTGAAGTGGAATATACATTTTTAACATTAAAAGATCAGACCATAGAGGAGATTGTGCCATACATCAAAAAAAGTAACTATGAACTATTCTCTCTGATGTTTTGGGATAAACCTTCTAATGGTTGCTTAATTCATAGTTTTGCTTTGATCTGTGAAAAAAAAATGCAGAGCTTCAGGGATTGTGTTGTAACAGGCATCTATCATTCCTAGCTCATGTTGGTGGAACGGGATTTGTCATTAACGTTTTCCTTCAAACCAACAATGTCATACAGCTGAAAACTATCTATTTACAATGTGGGCTATATTTAAGACATTATTTACATTAAAATACATTTTACTGGACATTTCCTGTTTGCGTACAAAACAATAATTTTATTCTAGAGACCTGCAGATGGGTATATTTGATGTATCAGTGTGAAATACAGCTTAAATAAATGCCTTTAAGGAAAGCCGCACCAGTACATGCCAATAATACAGTTGTTTTTTTATAAAGTGTTAGTTTTCTTCCTCTGTTTGTGTTTAGATATGTAGCACATGTCTTGTACTGCTGAGTAGAAATAAAGAAATTAAAGTCATATCTGGAAAGTAAAAGGGATGTCCTGAATGCACATAAAATAAACATAAACATAAAATGCATACTTTTGGAAATCAAACACAGGAAAGCAAGAAAAGAGGGATATTTTAATTTGCTTACAATTATTTATATGAAAAACTGTATTAAATGCCAATGAAAATTTTTAAGATGAGCATTTTTATTTTTTTGATACATACCCCATTTTGGAGTTTTCTTACATTACAAATACAAACATATAAGTGTACTTGATATCAGTCCAAATAATGAATAGCACCCAAATGTCAACTCTTACAATAATCCTTTTGGTCAGAGTACTCCATTTCATCGAGAACTGATAGGTGCCATCATTATAGCATATGTATTTTACTTAATTATATTAAACTAGTTTACCCATCACTTGTAGCTGCAATATCAGAAAAAAAGGAAATTCAAGAAAACTCGTTATGGAAAAAAAAAATCAATTTGCATTGTGTCATTTTTATTAATATTTATTTATTTTCATCAGTAAATCAATTTAAAGTGTCATTTAAAAATATATTTATTTATTTGAGTGCTTGTGGATATACTATATTTTTGCTTTTTCCGTCTGGTGCGTATATGAATAAATCAGAAGGTTTTCCAATGCATGAGCAGGCCACATACAGTTGTCCATGTGAGAAACATGGATTCTCCAAATCTAGGCCACACACTTGCAGCGATTGTCCTTGTGGTTTGTTGATGGTCATTGCAAAAGTGAGTCTCACTGGAAACTGCAAACGTTTGAACTCTAATCGAATATCTGTTGGGATCATTAGAATACGTGGCAACAGTATATCTTCCCCCTTGAATTTCCCATTCAGAATTGTAGCTTCGATGACATTGTTTTTCATATTTTTCACCGACAGTCTTGTGTCGTTGCAAAGTCGTGGTGGATTGATGTTTTGAAGAAGAATGATAGGCATGCCGATTCCGTGGGGTAATTGGCAATTTCGTCTTGATTAATCACAGTATCAATGGACTTATATGTTGTTGCTTCCCCTGGTATTCCGTTTTGAATTCTTAAATTTGATGGCATTGACATCGTTGTTCGTAGCTGATAATATACCACGTTCACTTAGCCAATGATGATTTTTGTATTTGAAAAAACCTTTTGTAACACAACACACACACACCCTCACAGACACACCCACACACACTGACAGACATACTTCCCAATGTTTCATGGCGATCGGATGAATAATGCATTTTTTTCTAGTTTCGCCCTTATGTGAAATAGGGGACAAAATGTACTATGCCAGAAACCTTCCCGGGAGTGTACATAACTTCCCAAAGTTTCATGCCGATCGGATGAATGGTGTAGTAATGCATAAAGGACACACACACACACATACATTCATTTTTATATATATATAGATAATGTTTTCATTCTTAACCTAATCCTAGATATCTATCTTAAAACTGCTCTATTATTTCACCCTTCAATCCAAGAAGTTAACTATAATAAATCAAATGTTATCATATTTCAAGGATACTTATTGTAGCAGTTTGATAGCATTACTGACAATTAAAACCTATAACATACTTATAAACTAAATGGGTTTTCACCACCCTCAACCTGGTGAACACTTGTATAAGTTAAAAAAAAAAAAAGTTAGAAAGTGCTTAGTACATTTAAATATCAGTTATATCAATATTTTTTAAATCAATATCACCAATATTGATCAAGCAGGGGAAAACTATTGTAACTATGCCCCTATGTGTACATTCTGCTATCAGATAAATGCAAAACAAAAAAGAGTGGACGTCTTCCAATAAGGGATGTTACATATGCATTTATTCTGTCCAGTTTCTGTTCTGCAATAGTAATAATAATTTTTGCTTGTTCTAATTCTTTTAAGATCTTAATTTCTAAGAAAATATGATATATTAATGATAATAGATCAGTCCAAAACATATTTGAATTCAGATGATATCAAAATTGTTCAGTATATGATCTGCCTTATTATACTGATGAGAATAATTTATGTTTTTTGATAACTTGCTTTACATGCCTCCACTAGTGGAAGATGTGATGGTTCAGTCAAAATAGGCACTCTATTTGCACCAGAACTAGGTATGTCATTTGGTGTTAAGAACAAGAAAATGTATTAATAGTTAATTACTAGTGACTAGAAATTTGAATCACGACTAGGAGTTCATTAATTAACACAGCAGCTGAGGATGAGATCACAGCTACAGTTAACAAAACACTGATATCTCCTCAAAAGAACTTTATTAATCACTAAGGTGTGAGTCACACATCAAATTGTCAGTAATTAGACCTTTAGTTTTAAAATCTACATCATTCCATAAAAAGCTTTAGGACTCACAAATTCTTTGAGAATTTTTACTTCCTAAAACAGTTACTAATTGCCTAAAAATTTTCTGCTGTAGGGTAGCCCAAATAATTATTCATAAAAATAGTTTACAATTTAAAAGCAAACAAAATATTTCCATTCATGCATGCAGAACCTGTGATTGTTTTAGATATACATGTTATGAATCAGAAGTGATCTATATTTTGAGTCAAAATATGGTGAGTGGTGGATGGAGGAAAGTATAAGATGTCAAATCTAAATATGATATCAAAGTGAAAGTCTATTTAATATTATATAAAGACATACAGTATTTATATATAATACATAGACTATAAAAATATAATATTTTTACATATGTTAGTAAAGCACATGATATATTACTTGAATTATAATATAATTTGCTGCCATCAACTGTACTGTTGATTATTCAAAATGTATTTCAATAAATTGAATTATTCTAGGTTAGTTTAATTACTTAGATTTTCACTGGTGTGTACTTGTACACTCTCAGTGACAATAAATTGAATTGAATTGAATCTTAATCCATTACAGCATACTTCCAAACTTATTTTTTATGTCAATGTTTACTATAAATTCACAATTAAAGAACTGAACTCATTTACTGTACCATTTATATTTTTAGTCACTCTCTACTCTAATTGATATGCAAATAAATGTGTTATGGGCATTAATATGTATAAGTTTGAAGGCTTCCATTTTATCAATAAAGCCCATCATAATGGATACTATTGTGGATATTTAATAATGTGTGATAACAGTAGGATAACAATTACCATTGGTCACAATACTTTTTGGTACTGTTTTTATATGTGTTGGCAGCTTAAATAAACCACTGGCAAAAAATGGTAGGTATCAGGCCAGACAAGAGATAAATGTCTTGTGATGACAAAATTAACAGTAAAATAAATATGCTTTATATTTTCTGCACAGTTTCTCAGTGTGGGGACATTTGACAGCTGTAAGGATTTTAAAACTATAAAAATAAGTAAATTGTGTTATTCATGCTTTGTATACTACTGTATCAGTACACAATCATTGCATACACAGTAACAGTAGACACACATATACCGCAGCACATAAATGGATAAAACAACACTAGCAATTTGTAACACTAAAGAGTTAATACAAATGGGCAGAATTCAATTACAGTACAACATTATTAATGGAACTTTGAGTGTCCATAGCCAATTGATAAAATCAATTTACTCACAAGGGTGGAAAGATTGCTCCATGCTGCTTTATGCATTCATAGACAATAAAACAAGGAGAGGAACACATTAAACATACTGATCCATGTGTAAAGCAGTAAGCCTTAAGCAGGAGACAGTGTAGCATAAAAGTTTAGCAGAAATGTATGGTGTGTATTTGGGAAGTCCTTGCATCAGTGTGATATAGCATAGAATTACAGGAAATTAATTAGCCTTAAAAAATTGTTTCCAATCCCCCAGTGTCCAAATTTTCTTATCCCACTACAATTTCCAGTTGATGTGAACTGAAAGAAGTGTTCTGTTGAACATATCAGCCTTTTGTCACCTTCTGGAATAGTCTGAAGCACTGCAATACTCTTATATGCAGCTTCACAATATTTATCATAGTCGTGACTTTACTATGGCAATATTGTTGCAGTCATGACTTTACTGTTGTTGCAATTTTGCTATGAGAATCCTGTTTAGTCAATAAGGAGTAGAGAATCAGGGCGTAGCTACCTAAAGTGATGAGAATTAATTTTGACAGTCAAATTCTCACTTCAGTCAAGATACAGAGCCACCCCCCCCTCCCCCTCAGAATTTGTGGGATAGTTACTTCTGTGGTAGGGCATGCAGTAGCTAGAAAAACATGACAAGGGACATTTGTTTGTTATGTTTGGTGGCAGTGATAGGGCTCTTTATGTAAAACATGGCAAAAATTGAGAACATTCCCTTCCTTTCTGAAGATACTAATTTACATTCAGTATCTCCATTGACAAAAATGCTCCTTAAACATTATTCAAGCTCTAACTGAAGTGGAATAAAAAGGAAAGGCTAATTTGCATTCATAATCTGTATCACTATGGATATAAATCTAAAAGATGCTAATTTAACTTTTTCTATTCAATCAGTAGTCGAAGTGGATTAAATAGTGAAATTAAATATTTATCACAAACTTAACTGGATTCACTTGTCCAGTGTTTTCTAAGGAATGATAATGGTGCCATATGTTTAGTATATCTTATATACTTTGTTTTGAGGAATCTTTGACTTAAAATGAATTACTGAATTCAAAAATATCATATTAAATAGTTTATGAGGCTGAAAAAAGACACAAGTCCATCCAGTTCAGCCTATTTTCCCACACTGTGCTGCCCTCACCTTCCTACTCCCTACACTCTGAAGGAAGGGGGAGATCTGTCTGCTATAGAGCTAAGTCCTACAGTGTTTCTCTCCCCAGCAATGATTCAATTTCCTGCCAATCACAGGAAGTTTTGTCATTGCTAGGGAAAGGAATGCTGTAGCATTCAGCTCTACAGCAGATAGGGCTGGGCCATGGAAGAAGTATGTAGGAACAGGGAAAAGGAGGGGGGCAAGAACTAAGATAGCACCCCCCCTCCTGCAGTGCCCTAGGTGGCTGCCTACCCTGACTACCTCTTGGCTTGGCCCTGTAACCACCTTTCTCCATTACAGTCTATTCTAAATTAATACTGTCGATCAACGCTATTTGTGGCACAAGTGTCAAGGGTAACTTTATAAATAAAAAAAAATCTGAATATACCTGAAAGTCTAGTTTGTTTGGCGATTTCAAGTTATTGTATAATGTAACTTTAATATAAGTATTTAGAAAACAAAGACAGATTTACAAGCAAGCAGGAGCAGGAACAAGTGGAATGCATTATGCAAGTATGCACAGCAGTATACAATGCACAAAAACACAGTGTATGCATGCTGTTTTCAAGCATATAGAATCTAAAGCTTCCACTAGTGCCAGAAATTTGATAAATGACCAAGACTCTAGATACTGTCAAGATGCCACTTCAACTTGGCTATAAATAAACTCTCATCACTTTTTGGAGAATTTCTGATTAAAATAGGATACAATAACAGATGAAGGTACTTATGATATACTGTACCTTCTACTTAACCTGCATATGGCTCAAAAGTAAAAAGCTTGGGAGTTATTCATGGTTAAAATGAGGAACCTATCAGGTTAAAACACTTGCTACTCCTAAAGTATATATTGGTCCAATATATACCTTTAGACTCTTAAGCCAATTTGCTTAACAGGGGATGAGCTTTAACTAGCCACAGTCTGTTTGGCATTTAGCACGATATCATCATTTTACCAAAATTTGATCATACATTTATGAAATGTATTATTTTATTATATTAGTATTTTATAAAATGTTTTGTATATTCAAGAAAGCAACAATAATTAACTATAATTATCTTAAGAATACCGTGTAAAATGTTTATTTTTAGTGCATATTCTATGTAAACACAGCTATTCTAAAATGGCAGAGATCCATTTATGTCTTCATGTTTCTGACAAACTTCCAGTCACTAGTCAAAATGCCTCCCATGTCAACCCAACACAAGTTCTTAATTGTTTCTTAATGGTTTTCTACTGTATCTAAACATGAAGGAAATTCAGTATGAACCCTCAAACAGCTGTTCAAAAACTGTATACAATAAACAATATTTACACTGGATAGCACTGTTAATCACAGAGCTCATTGTTAATGATTTTACCACTGATAACATCAAACAAAGTGAATAAAAATAAATTTATACAGTAAAATGCAGACAAACAAACAAGTAAATAAATGCTAGTGACTACCTTCTAAATCCCCTGAAAGTCACTAAAATCTCAAGTCACATACCTAAGACAAAAAACATTTTAGATCAAAACTCACTTGCAAGCTCCCCCACTCACCTTTTAAGATTAAGCTTTCTTAAATGCTCCTTATAATTTTAGAAATGTTAAACAGTGCAATTATATTTGTAATACGTTTTACAAATATGTCTCCACTGAATCTCAAATTACACACATAAGTCAGTAAAAGAATTGCTTGCATCTACACTCACATTTTAATCTGCTTTTAAAGCTGTTACTTTCCACTAAAGTGGCTCATACAAGTGTTTTTTCCTGTTGTAAAGGACTAGAAAAGTGAAAGATATTATTTAAATAAAATAGTTATGAAATATATTGTATTATTATATGCAAGAAGTCACAAATCTGAAGTGTTAACAGCAGGTTCAAATTTACTTTGTCTTGCTGAATTACCTTGTGGTATTAGAATGCTGCAAAATTAACTATATCACAATGTGTTTAATGATAAATAAAGCAACAAACATGTTTATTTTAGAATGAATTTGTTCTTTAAGGGTTTGTAAAATGTTTGCCTTATATTTGGAAATAACTTTGAAATTCTATCAAGAATGATCTATTAAATCATGTTATTAAGATGGAAATGTCCTTGATCATGATGAAATGACAGTAGCAGCTGTAGGAAGACAATATATTAGTAATACAGTGCCATCTTTGAGAAGCAATCCTACATAAAATTATTATTTTATCCTTAGGATGGAAAACAAATGACAATAAAAATAATGGAAAATGCCAAGGGCAGTTGAATACCAGCTCTAATGAGAAGCAACTTGACGTTTTAGAAGCATAGACCAAAAATGATACATACACAAATGATATACTACATCAAGTGTAGTGTACCTGAATGCCAGTGGTGATTTTTAATATACCCATGACATTAGATCAGGGCCAGTTGATGGGCCATATCTATAAAAATGTGGGACAAATGGTCACTTATTTTGCATAAAGAATATATATGAATACACAATATTACATGCATCCTATAAATGCAATACTAGATGCATTAGCACTTGAATTACTTTCTTAGAAGTGAGAGAAAGAAAAGGAACAAGGAAATACTGTCTCACTAATGGTTTTTCTGATATCAGGGGTAGATTTGTACCCCTGTAGATATTTGTATTTCTCTGACTGATAAAAATTTCTCTCAGTGTGAATATAGGTCAACATAATTTGATGGGGAAAAAGCATTTTAGTCCTTTTACCTTGGAATGGAACAATAAGTGATGAAAATATCTTTCTCACTTTGTCCCTTGAACATGGACTTGCTGATGGTACTGCTTTGTAAGTAGAGGGAAATTCATTGTTTAAACATCTTTTTCTTTGTTTTGTTGTTGATTGTTACAATTGATTGACTAGAAAGAGGACTGTGGAAACATTAGAGTCATTTTATTTTTTATTATGTATATATTTTTTCACATTTTTATGTTATACTGTAATGACAGATTCACATTACCTGATTTTCAGCTGAGCAGTTTTTAATGAGGCTCATTATTGTCTATGGTGCAAAACAAAAGGGCCTGTGTTGATTGTCCCACAAAAAAACGTAAATACTATTTTTCAAGCTCAGCTGAAAAACAGTTAGTGTGACCCTTGCCTAACACTGATTTCTCTCTGCACTGGTGTTACTAATTGGAGGAGGGTGAAATGCCATATAGAAAACTAAGAAAGATGAGTTCTGTAGTATTATATGATACTTTATTTGGACTAACACTTTATTGTACAAGACAATCTTTCAATAGATATTCTCTCTTCCTCAGGTTTTGTGCTATTGATATAGAAAACTACTAAAATCACCTTGTTCTTGCTTGTTATGGGCTACTAAACCAAATTACTCAAACGCACACCCAAATCTATGCGAAAAGACCTCCGTAACTCCGCGACTGTAGTAAACATCAGAATTGGTTGTAGGTTCATCACATTGCAGAGTTTGTTGCATAAGTGGGGTTGGAGAAGTTGCAAAAGGATGTGAATATGGGCATTTACAGTTCACACTTTAGTGAATGAACCCCTCTGTATTTACTCCTTACGTGTCTGTTATATTTGTGTGTTGTGTGCTCAGTGCTCCCTAAGCATATTCATTCTTTTAACCCACACCCGAACTACCATATTCTGTACAATTTCTTCATCACTGCTCCTGTCTGCTCATGCTATCCACTATGCTGTCTTCTCTTTCCTGCAGAATAGTTTGCCTCCCTCCTCCAGACACCGAAGACCAGGGGTCCCCAAACTATGGCCCGTGGGCCAGATGTGGCCCCCTGAGGCCATTTACCCGGCCCCCATCGCTGGGCCAACACTATCTGTAGCGGCAGCTGCAGGAGGGGGGCGCAAACGTGGTGCTCTTCCCCCTCATTTTTCCTACTGATACCTCCTGCCCAGCCCAGCTCAGTGTGCTGTAAAGCTCACTGTTACAGAACTTCTCTCTTCCTCCTTCCCCCAGCACATACTAATGATGTTATCAGACATCATCAGTAAGTGGTGGGGGAGGAAGAGAGGAGCGCTGTGCAACAGTGAGCTTTACAGCACACTGATCTGGGCCGGGTACGAGGTAAGGACAAAAATAAAAGGGGGGGGGAGCGAACTCTAGGATAGCACCCCCTTCATATAAAATGGAGTAAGGAGGGGGTTGTGGGGAAGGCAGC
>WMED01006696.1:0-18238 GCA_019650415.1 Pipa parva
CCATTGCCAGCGCTGGAACGCCAGGAAGGCCCGGGACCGAGGTAAGTACCGTTACACCAACAGCGTACCAGCGACGCACCTCCTCTGATGAGGTAAGTTGAATGCAACAGCGATCCTTAGATGTTTGGGTCTTGCCGGCAGTTGCCAATAAAGCCGACAAGACCCGAAGCAGCCAAGGAGCGCCGTTGCATTCAACTTACCTCATTAGAGGAGGTACATCGCTGGAACACTGTTGGAGGTAAGTGGGTGGTTCAGAGCAGGCGGGAATCACGGGGGGAAAGAGGGGGGAGGTCAAGTTTAGTGATGGGCGAAGTGGGCGACAGCAACCCTCA
The DNA here is from genome assembly GCA_019650415.1 of Pipa parva. Lineage (NCBI taxonomy): Eukaryota > Metazoa > Chordata > Amphibia > Anura > Pipidae > Pipa > Pipa parva. The sequence goes on from WMED01006696.1 coordinate 333, forward strand.
AATAGATTGTGCCATGGGCCGTCGCCCACATCGCCCATCGGTAGAACCGGCCCTGTATACAGGTTATGATCTATTTCTCAGGCAAATTCAAAAGCAGTTCGGTTTACCTCTGTCTTTTTTTAACACTACTAACTGTGTAACTATGTAAGGTTAAGTTTATTTAGGAGAATGCGCAGTCTTAATATGCAGTGAGGTGGAGAATCTAAATGCATAGAGTTTCACATTAGGTGCAAAGAAGATTTAGCAAGATAGTGGCAGTCCTTTTAATCCCCAAAGGAATGTAGGTGGGATGCTTGTCCTGTTGTCAGTACTGCTTAGCCTTCTGTACAGGGTACAAGTGGAAATAAATGGGGAATGAGTGTATCAGGGAGTAAGTGGGTACTAATGAAGAGATCCCTAGAATTCCAGAGGCCCTGGCTACAAACTATATTGTGCTCCGTGAATTGGCTCCAAATGTAATTCTTTAAGAGTGCAAGCGGGTTTCCAAAGACCACTGGAGGGTAATGTTTTGGTTTTTTTTTCTTCTGTTATCTATTTGGCAGCCATTATTATTTTCTCTCACAGGCTACTTAATAAAACATCAACTGTTTCACTCAGAAAGAAGCCTCACATAAGTATTTGGGAGGTGTGAATCAGGCTGGTATGCATGCAGCAATACTTTAGTTCAGTGCCAGGGATTCTTTTTTTTTTTAAATGCAGTTTATGGAATACATCAAACAACTGTGATTAAAGTGTAATAATATGTTGTAGAGAGGGTGTCTTTCCCCTTCCAACTGGTAATGTGAATAAGTAGCAGCGCTAACACCGTCTTGATGGAGAAGGTATTCCATTCTGTTATTGTTACTTTTAAAGATGAACAGGTCCCCCTTATTTAGATACTATAATTGTTAGTGTAAGGAAAACACAAGTAAATCCTAAATTGAAGGTAACATCAGCGACCACGCTGAAGCCTGTGCCATGTGAGCAGTGTGAGAAGTTGATGTCTTTCTGAGTTGCCACTGGTGATGCAGCAAAAAGTAAAGATACTGTAAGTACTGATGTGTTCTGTGTCACTATTAACTATAAACAGTATAGCGGTTTAAGAATACCTGGTGCCTATCTCATGCTGCCCAGTTTGTATAAACATGTCGTCCTCGGCCATGTTCAGTGTAAGAGGGATAAATGAGACATTGGCCATTCATGCAATTCATAGCATCACCTTTATAAAATGCTTCCCCCATTTAGCCTCAGAGATCTTATCTCCCAGTATTGCATAACAGAGTGAATTCTGAATTGTACATATCACCAGAGGCTGATGATGGAGATTTTATGATTACAGAATAGCTAACAACACATAACTCCTACACAATCCAAAGACACACAGCTATAGACCACTCATAGTATTATCATGGCCATTTATCTTACAAGAAATAAATATTTTGTAGGTTATTGGGCTGTGGGCTGCGGCTAATGTCTCAGATATTTGGAAACATTGCGGTTTTATGGCACTGTGACTCATCAGGGGTCATCCTCTGCATTGTCAACTTCCAGATGCATTAACTTAAACAGTGCTGGCTGAAAACATTGCATATATTACAAATCCGAATAACTAATTATTCTATTACCTCAGTTTATTATCTTAGCTTAGTAATTAAAGGCCACATTATTACATATAGTAGCAAATTAAAGAATGTGACAATTTACATAAGTAACAACCATAAGAGACATTTCATTTAAATACTTACTTAATTGCCAATTGTGCATCATTTATTGGAATGTCCTGGGTCTGTCAATCAAAAAGGACTGAGCTTTAAAAAAAAAGGGGGGGTCGGGGATACCCAAATGTGGGTGGAGCTTGATTAAAAGGAGGCAGCTTTGTCCAGAAGCATTGCAAGTCACCTACACTTCCTGAAATTTGGTTGAAAATGTTTACAACTGATTTTAGAGTTTTTTTTTTCACGAAGTGGAGGAAAAATAACCCTTGTATTTCCGAAATGAAAAAAACTGACCTATGCGGTTCTTTAACCCCCTTCTGATCCTATTTCTTGTAACTCACTACATAATTGCCCCCAGAATGGAGTATAGAAATTAAAATAGGGCAGAATATTAGCTACTCTATGGGTCATTAAAACACCATAAATTACTTTCTGTCTATGTATAATTCAATGCATGGCACAAATATTGTCGTTTGGATACTGCCATAATAAAAGACTTCAATTACAGTCATTTTCTTAGTTATAGTGATAGAAATGATCATACTGTATTTGCAGTGGATGACCTGAGAGGTCATCAGTGTTCAATCAAAAATAAGTAAAGATCAGAAAAATCCCTATTCATGTTAGGAAGGATTTTAATGTCACAATGTAATCAACGTTAGTGTAAGTATGAGATTTAAAGAGCATCAGCAGGAACAGAATCAGCAGTATGGTGTAGAGATTTGACTTTGCATATACAGAATTGATGACTGTCATTCTGAACATTTTTTTACACGAGCCAAGAAGGTTTCAAGTATTTCTTTCCTTTCTTATTTATATGTATTTTTTGCTGCTGTAATATCATAGTTACCCTCTGTGAAACCAAGCAATCTAAGCACATCTTAGTGGTTCCCAGGTCTGCTCACACCCCAAGGAGAGTTACTGCTTATGGAATAGTTAACGCATGCTTTCCATTATTAATCAATGGGGTAGAAGACAAACCTTTTTTTCACAGTTTAAAACTAAATCCTGACTATCAAACTGCATCATGGAGAGAACGTCTGTACCAAATTCAGTCAATGGTAACCCCTTAAAACCAATGAAAGCTATTGTTATTTTGTGCAGTTTAGCACTATTTGATTACAGCGTTACTGAATGATACTGTATATGAAAGCATATTTAGAAATACTTATTATAATATGTGTTGGTTTCTTCATGGTGGTGAAAAACCCATTATATACCCTATGAAGCTGGACCTGCAACTTATCTTTTTAGCTTTCCCTGTTGAAAAAATCACCTATATCCATATCAACTGAAACGCCACAGGACTCTACTGAAAACACTACAAGATGTGCCAGTTTTAAGGCATTAATCTTTTTTGAATTTTTTTTTTTTTTTTTTTGATGAACTGATTTTTATCACCCTACTGTGTCCACATGCCCACTGGATTGGTGAAAGCATTTGCTAGGGGTTGAATACCATCCCAATAACATTAAACTAATTTTACCCTGGAGCGAAATTTATTAAAGTCGAAAAGGCCGTTTTTGACTATTCAACCAAAAAGTCTGATTAAAAAGATGTTGAAAATTATCAAAAATTGGCATTCCAATTTCCGATATTGCGATATCGAAAATTCAATATCGCAATATTGAATTTTTCTGCCGAAATTATCGATATTACAGATTTTCCATAGAAATAAACAGACTGAGGGGTTTATTCATCAAAGTCTGAATTCTTCTTACAGTGTCTCCTCATCTGTTTGTGTCAATATGATTAGGAAGTCACGAATTCACTTCTTCTTATTCATGAAACAGCGGACAGCATCGGACGCCATCGCATGCGTAGTGCGGCGTAATCAGTCGCACAATAGTAGGACGTGAAGCCATGTGGATTGAGTAGAATACCTCCAATGGATGGCAGTGACGTCAGTCTCATCATATCCCATTAACTGTATATAAGTGAAAAATACTTATTTTTATATGTCACCTTGTGCCTAGTTCATGTTTAGTAGTAGACTAATTTAGTCACAGATGCCATTGTTACTTTTGAATGAATGGTCGCCTTATGCAACTCTGGAGCCCTGCCATCAAACCCCTCAATTCGCCACTCTTTTGTGGTGAAGGCAAACAGGTGAATTCGGAGCAGTACACCCTGCAGAATCCGCCCCTTCGACAGACTCCGTTGCATGCTGAATAGCAGAAATATCTGTGCACACGCACGCAAATTGATGCGAAGAGCTCCATAAATCCGGGGCTGGAGTAAGCGTCAGAATTGGTTGTGAATTCGTCACATCGCAGAGATTGTTGAATACGAGTAGTTGGAGAAGTCATGAATAGACATGAATACGGACACTTACATGACAGTTTGGATTTTGATGAATAACCCCCTTTAAAATTTTTATTCGAATTTTCAATATCGAGATGTCGAAAAAATTCGATATCACCACATTGCAAAAAATTCGATATTGCAATAATGAATTTTCAATATTGCGGTAAACTCATTTTATTTTTGTATAAATTACTATACGATATCCCGTCAAAATTATCTATAATGAGATATTGATATTTTCGATTTTATTACAGTTCATCTTTAGACTACCCTCATGATAAAATTTAGTTCCTGATGCCAGTCACAAATGCAAAAGATTCTGGCAGTCCTGCCCAGCTGGCATCAGACTAATAAGTTTGGTAACCATCATCATAGCTGATTAGGTTTTCAATCCCATTATGCAGTGCTAGCACCAGGTTTCAAGGCTGGAAATCAGCCATATAAAACATAGACAGGGGAAATCATCATCAGGGGCAAACAGTACAGAGCTCTAGTAGCCCATAGCAATCAGAGGTTGGCTTTCACATTTCTGATTATGAGAGTGCTTTTTTTGGATATTGTCCACAGTTGCACATTGAGCTTCTACATAAAGCACCACACTTGTACAATTTGGAAACTTTTGCTTAATATAATTTATTTTGTAAACATATTGCCCATAAATCATATCCTAAAATAGTGCAGTGCCCATAGGACATACCCCGTGATAATGCAATTCCCAAAACTTCCCAGCAGACACTGCAATGACATACCCTAAAACATGCAGTCTCCATAAATACATACATTGGTCCAGAAAATAGTGTCTAGCAGACATGCTCAGTTACCAGTTCCAGAACCTTTCAGTCCATATATTTGCACGCGTGCAGTCTTAAAGTAGGGCCCACTCTGAGACCTGGGTCCATCAGGAGTTTTCCCTGCGTCCTGGTGGCCAGTATGACACTGAATCATCTGGAACCCTTGGACAGTATGTGCATAGTTGCAACTGTGACCTGCATGACTCCTGTATTTCCATCCCTGTAGAGCAGTTTCTCTTAAAAATGAAAGCTCCCAGGTTGAAGTAAATAAAGTGTATGCTCAGTTGGGTAATTCACAATCTTGGGTAACCACATAATTAACTGCAAGTAAACTCACACCTAGACATAATCAGGGAAACCAATGTTCCCCAAGTGCTTAGTGAATACCTTCAGGACTGTCTTTAAGAATCATAAGGGGGAGGCTTCCAAAGCATCTGTATTTATTCCACTGAATTAGATCTATAAAAACTATGTTTAAAAATACCATACAAAGCAAATACATTTTGTACCCTGACATAAAATTAACATATTAAAAACTTGGGATTCTGAAAAAGAAGCGCAAAAATAGAAAACAAAAATAGTTCCTTATCAAAAATAAATGGTCATAGTCAGCAATGAAAGAAATGCCACCAGGCAGATCACTAAAATAGATTGAAATATATTGGTGCAAAAACAGAATTCTTGAAAAATCCTCCAGTGATGAGATAGTCAAAACCAATCAGTGAAAATACAACTGATAGTGGGGAGGCTCACCAGAACAAGGTGATAGAAAAACCTTGTATTAATAATCCCTATTAGTCATTAATAATAGCTCCACTGCTACTCGAAAGCCAGAAGTGGGTTAATAACGATGTAAATTAAAGAATCCATTAAACAAGTACTAAAATCTAAAAAGCTTTTAGATACAGCAAAACCCTTTGTTTAATCGAACTCCCTGAAGAAGCCTGTTAAGGGCGAAACACAAAGGAGTTTTTTTACTTGTATTATCCAATTCCCTTACTTTATATTTCTGGAATTTTAATTATTAAAATTTTAAACTTAAATTTTCACTTGTCTGCGAATGTTTGGAGAAGCCATCACTGCAACATTCCTGAGTGCGGAACAGAATCAGTGTGGGTCCAATACCGGAATAAGGTTGGGATTACACCAAAGTAATCCAATGCTTTAATTCATAAAGGAAAAAGGGAGTAGCCTTTCATCTATAAATTGATTGGTATCAAGGTGACCTGCACCATATGTTCTTTCTTTTATACCCAGAGGAAGCGCTGCTCTCCCACATACCCATAGAGTATTAATAATCCCACTTCCAATTTTGAAATCCAGCCATTCCAATAACGCAATGGAACGATATCCAACTTCTCACAATAGTGGAACAATGAGTAGAACAATGAGTGAAATATCTCATAGGGTAAAACACTTTTTTTATTTAAAAGATAAGAGATAAAGGATATACTCACAAAACACAGAAGTTAAAAAGATCATTCAAATAAATATCCTCCGAACTCAACGCGTTTCACTGCTACCGAGTTGCAGCTTCATCAGGAGTGTATAATGAAGGTACCTGAACCTGTTCATGCATTATTCCATTTTCCCACCATGCACAGGTGTCTTGAAATTACCAATCACATCATACCAATCCAGAAGATGACTGGATTTAAATAGACTGCAGAAATTGCAGACTATGTCTGATCACTGCCCGCCTGACTTCTGCCTGGCTTTCTGACTACGTCTGCACCCAGAGTTCAGTCAGCGTCAAACCTCCTGTGGAGTTGTATGAGCAACCAGCCTAACACTACCCTCCCATAGAGAAATTCACATAGGAACTTGCCAAGAGGGATAGGATGGGGCATTGGAAAAGCCTAAGAACACATTTATTTAATTAGGAATGTTTTTGTTTTCACTAATATTCGTGTAATATAGTGTGGTGTATTTATCAGGCCCCATAGAACCAGCCTTTACATGTTCCATACAATTCTCCTTCCTGCTCAAAGTTGCAACAGTGAAATATTTCTAATCTCCCTGTTATGTCGCCATCTACTGTTAGAAAGTAGTAAAACATCACCATTGTAGACAGGTTGCTTTAGGATTTTGTTTATTCTAACTGACTTTAATTCAACAGAATGATGTTTTAGCTTTTCCAGTCAAAGTTAAAATGTAAATCAATACAAACTACTTAAGTCATCGTTGAAAACCTCTACAGATTCACAATACATGAATTGTTCTTGTTGCGGTAGAGAAATGGTTAATACAATGTGGAGAGGCAGAACCAGTGAGATATATGATGAAGGATTTGTAGTGTATTTATGAGGGTGACATTTTGACTAAAGTATAAGGAAGAGAATATCCAGAACTTGACAAAGCGGCCATCACAGCCTGCTCTAGGTATTTATAATATTCTCCCTTAAAAAAATTTGGTCTGCTCCTCTCAGGCCATTCCCAGCTCCCAACAAGCGCCTGTTTTTCCTTATTATGACAGAGAATATTGTTTCACAGGAGCAGCCAGAAAACCTACAGTTCCTGTCTTATCAGTGTTGTACTTGGCTAAGACTGTGATCTGGTTTTACCTCTTGCCTTACATTAGAGGTCAGCTGACAGGAAACCTGCTGGTTGCATGAGAGCGGTCATTTAGTTTAAGGGTTTTCAGTGTGACCCAATGAAAACACACAGTCACAGTATCTACATAGAATTCATATTATCTGTAGTGAATGTTAATTATTGGAATCATCTACCTAAAGTCTGAATGAAAACAGTTTATAATATGAAACAGAACAGGGCATTCTGGCTTGTGGGATTGTGGAGGGCTGTACAATATACACATACTGTATGTATACAGACACATACTGTATGTGCAAATTTGGGAACTTGCTGAGGGAGTCTCCAGGTTTGTTAATGCTTGGTGTCCAGAAAAACTCTTAAATTCACTGGCTGGGAATATTCCATTCCTCCCCATAGTTGCCCTAACAAAGCCCAGTTACTCCCCCAAAATAACTCAATTTGCCCCCTATGTACAAAGCATTGCCCCTACTGGAATGCACTGATGTTACTAAGCACCACCCCTACTACCTGAACCCAGCGGCATATATACACATGGATTACTATGCGCAGTTTTTGACAACAGTGCACAAAAAAAGGTGTGGTTGAGCTTAAGCAGGTTCAAAGGCGGCTACTAAAGTTATAAACGGCTACTAAAGTTATAAAAGCAATGGCCAAATTACAGTATCAAGAAATATTATAAAAACTGGGCTTGTTTAGTCTAGAAACAAAGAAGATTAAGAGGTGACCTAATTACCGTGTATAAATATATTAGAGTTCAGTACAGAGATCTCTCTCACAATCTATTTATACCAAGAACTGTAAGTATAACAAGGGGGCATCCTCTAAGTCAGGGGTCGGCAACAGAAAAGAAGACTCACTTGGATTACATCGGACCAACACCGTGGAACAAGCTGAGGAGTGAGGGCATCGATGACAACAGTAGCCCATCCAGGACTACTTCATGGGCACAAAGAGAAGACTTCAGGAGCGGTGAGTAGATTGATTACATATCTCAATTATTGAAAACGTACATTATTGGGGGGGTTCTTTATTTGCTATTTTTATTAGATGGTTGTATTTTTTATTATGTGTTAGATTTAGATCGTTAGATTGTTTATTCTGAATTTGATTGTTAGTTTGTTCCTTTTGGTAGATTGTTAGTTTATTTTGGTGTTACATATTAGTTTATTTTTGTTTAGATTTTTAGTTTGTTTTTGGTTAATATCAATTGGTTTTGGTTAGATTGTTAGTTTTATATTTGTTTTTTGTTTTTTTGTAGATTGTGCAACAGGCCGGCACCCCACTAGTTAGGGGGTGTGGGTCCACCTCAGTCCCCTCACCCCATGGTTATGTAGGGGGTGAGATTTAGCTAGGGACATAACTAGGTTAGGGTCCCCAACCCTTGGTTAATGTTGATGCTTGATGCTCCCGTACCACAATTTATTACAGGGGAAGGGGAAGAGGAGGGGGTCTGGTGGGGACCCCCTCCCAGTAGCGATCCCCCCAAATCTGCATAGTGGTTGGTGGGAATGGGGAAAATAGGGGTCCAAGGGGCCCCTACTAGTTTTATTTATGTTCCCCCTAGCAAACATGGACATTGGGGTAGGGGAAAGGAGAAGCTCCCAGGGAGCTGCTCATAGTGTTACTGATCTCCCACCCTGCCTAGTGCTGGGGTAGGGTGGGGGGATAGGGGTTCCAGGGACCCCTTATTTTTGTTTCTATAGGACCCCCTACCCCATAGGGGCACAGAGGGGGAGGAAGCAGGGAAGCAGCTCCTATGGAACCGCTTCCTGCACTTAGCAATCCCCTCACTCAACCTAGGGTTAAATGAGGTGTGATGTTGAGGGGAGGTGTGAGGGTCTGAGGGACAACAAAGGGTTTATTTAGTTTATAAACAATAAACAAGGGGTTTTAGTTTATAATGATTATTTCCATAGTGCTAGTATTAGAGTAGTGCTATGGAAATAATTGGGGTTTATATCATAACCGCTTACATGCCAGATAATGATTTTAATAGCGCTGGATATGGGCTGACACTGGGGGGTATCAGGGGAGGTGTGGGGGTCCCAGGAACTCTTGCTAGCTGGGGTTTATTTAATTTATATGGGAGAGCATCTTCACATGAACGAGCTTGAGAATATCAAGGGAGGATGCAACTTGTCATTCATTTACATGACGCTTCCTCTTAACTCCTCCCAATCCGACAGCAGAAAGAAGCGTCGGGCTGACAGTGGAACAGAGAGAGACAAATGATGTATAAAGTTACATTTTTTAAAATAAATCTATATGTAAAAAAACACGTTTATTTCACTAATAAAAGTTTATTCAGTATTTGAGTTTTGAGTTGACAGGTGCACTTTAAATGTAATCAGTTCCTGATCTTTTCAAAAATAACTTCTGCCTAATTTCTGCAGTACAATAATTTAAACATCAATGCCCACTCAGTGCTGTAGGATACATCACTGTAATTCCCTGGGAGATTTATGCAAATGAACATCTTAAATTGGACATTTTCAGATGATAACACCTCTCAGGGGGTAATTAAGGATAGTCTTCGCCTCACTTCGCACTGACTGATATGCGCTCGCTGATGTCCTGCACGCGAACATCAGCAAGCGCTTTAAAGGGATTCCAGTCTCGGCGAGGCAACTCACTTCGCGCTATCATGAATTACCACCTCAATGATCACCAGTTAGTGAGTTTTCATTATCGTCTTCTAGTCGAATTTGCTAAGCTATTTTTGACTTCTGAGCCTCTTGACTCAAACCTGTCTTTCCTGCCCTTTAAACAAACCTGCAATACAGTACCCATTTTGGAATATTTATTTAACTTTGGTACATGGGCAAGTACAATAAATTTTAAGGGTGGGCAAATTAACACCACCACCACCCTGGAATACCTCACTACACACCTCCCATTATGCTAACGAAAAGGAGTTCTTCATTATACAAATACTTGCAGGACAGAGGATTGCATCAGTAGATTTAAACTAATCCCAAGGTGTTTTTTTTTTTCGAATTGATGTATGATTGTGCCCAGAGTGATGCTCCTATATCAGTACCATTTTTGGAACAGTTATTTAACATAGAGAAAGAACACTAAAATAGTGGTTGGAATATTGCAACACCCACTGGGAAATGTATGTAAATTGATTGAAAAGTCCACTGTCAAATTTATACATGTGAACATCTCAATCATCTTCACTAAATGAGTATTTATTTTAAATCACTCTTGGAAAAACAGATTTTTAAAAAAAAAACTCTCACTGGAAGAGTTATTTAACATTAAAGGGGAACTATATTCAAATTACATCTTTACATATACAATACTATACCTTAGTGAGAAGTGTTTCTCCCCAGTAGATGTTTCATGTGACGCAGAATGATTGAGTAGGCTACACTGATAAACTCCTGCACCAGGAAATGTGTGACATGTACAGGTCATTTTTTCAGGAAAAGTTACCCTCCCCCGGACATTTTTGCCCTACTTACTACTTAGCACATGTGCACAAGTCAGCTTTCCCTCTGTAATCTCCTGCATTCCAACTTAATTTATATGGCCAAAAAGTCGGCACACTGCTTAACCAATAGCAGTCAGGCAGCTTTTTCTTCTTATGTTGCCTGACTTGTAGAAAAGAAAGAGGAGGGGGAGTGGGGAGAGCAAAATTTCAGCTCTCAGTAAAACTAATTAAGGGAAACAAACTACAAGTATTATTTCTTCCCTAAATTTTTTTTTAACTATTTGTGTCAGCAATTGGCTTAGTATAAAGGAGTTTTATATGTATGTGTGCAGTTATATCAGCACTATAGTGCCCCTTTAACCTCAAATATTAGTTGGACAACAACAATGGTTATATGAGTTAGATAATTGAATGCAATGGAAACAATTCTCAGGGGGGGGATTGCAACATTTCAACAATATAAAAACCTTGAAATTAAAATATTTAATAGCAATTAAAGGAAAACAGTTATAGTATTCCAGTAAAAAATGGAATATGTACTTAAATATCAGTAATTGTTTTGTATTATCTTTGAGCTTCTAAGTAATATAATGTAGTATATAAATTAAAACACAACACAATGTAGAATCAATGCACATTTCTGAACAGATTCTGAAAAAATGTATTATGGATTGACATGATACAAATTATATCTTTCCACTCCAAATACAATGTAATAGAAACCTGAAATGTGCAAAATTATATCTAGCCACATGAGGGCGCCATAAGCTTGTATTTCCAACAACAAAGTTTGATTTTTTTTTTTAAATTGTGCAATCTGTTTAACAGGTTGTGCTTTACTTAAACCAGGAGTCTGCAAATTTAGCAGCTTAGAAACTTTTAAAAGTTTTATTTATTTATTTATTTATTTTAATTTGACCTGTTACAACAACAAAATGCAACAAACAGAAGAAAATAATAACAAAAATAAAATAATATTTAAATCAAAATTACATTGATAAATAACCTTTATTCTTTCTTTTTCATTTGTCAATCAAGGCAGAAGGGATCCACAACAAGGAGGCTGAAGAGCCACGTGTGGATCCAGAGCCGTGGTTTGCCTACCCCTGGTTTAAACAAAGCATAGATACAATCTCATTTGGAAGTATATTTAAGAGCATTAAATAATTTAGCAATCCAATATTTTTTTTCAGAGTCTTAATTTGGAAACTATATTTTGTTTGCTAAAATGAAAGTTACCACATTGCCCATAGAGACTCCAGCAATCCTTAAAATGCATAAAGTCTAATGCTGTAGCAGTACACATGTATTGCATAACGAAGGAACTGAGTCACACTAACCCATATAGAAGAATGATTTGAGTGCGTGCTACATCTTGCAATGTGTAACAAATCACTCTCTGGCACTCCAGGGGTTAACAATGACCACAAGATTTAAGGAAGTCCATACAGAGAAAAGTTAGAACTGGCTAAAACCACCAACTAACTTCTGTAGTTTAAGTAACAGGAACAGGCAAAGTTTCTATTTAAAATAAGCAAGGAATTTGATTTTTAGAAAAAAATCTTTTTTCCATGTATATATAACATTTAAAATAAAATAAGAAATAAGGTAAACCAAGTAGCAAAGAATGGTTTGAAGGCGATAAGATCGGGGTTTCCATTTTAGTTTGGATTTTCTTTGGGGTTCTGTTAGCTAAAGTGTGGGAAAGAGGACTTTGTGCCAACCTCCTTAACAGAGCCTCTAGGGGCTGAAGGAGGCTCATTAGCAGACACGGAACTACCGTGATCAAAGGTGGGACTAGGAACTGAGAAACCCATGGGCTATGGCCGCCCCACTAGGGTCTCTGAGAACCTCAGGCAGGTCTGCCACATCTGCATCCCCTGGATCATGGCAAGTAAACTTTTTTGGTCAAGAGGAGCATGAGAGAGTCCGATCTGGGGGAAGGGGCCCTGGTACTAATCCTGCACTGAGGAACCAGAATGCCTAGTTTTCTGCCACTGCCCAATATCCAGAGGACAAAGAGTGGTGCAGTAAATTCTGTTACGATGGCTACGCCCATCTATAGAAAAATGGTGGATGGACAACACTAGATGTGGCAACTTGCTGGGTTTCACCCAGAGATTCCAGGTTATCAAAGGAAATAGCAGCAAAGCAAATGGCAAACTCTGCCCCATTATACTGTAAAACATTCTCTTTGACTTTAAATTAGCTAGTTCCACCCCTTGGTGTAATTTGTATCATTAAGCCCTGCTCCCAGGGGGGCTGCGGGAGACATGGACCTACAGGTTCTCAGGTACAGACAGCACCATGAGTCCCTTGGTATTCATGTGCCTCACACAACTGACCCACTGGGCCCTTTTGCAGTCACAGCTGCTACTGGTTTCTGGAGTATTAGACAGCAGATCTTTCATCAAAGAACAATAACATTAAAAAGGGACCACTGCATGACCTACATACAGGGGAAAAGAGATATTGATAGATGAGGAGGGGTTGGGATACAGATGCTAATACTGATTGTTTGCATATTTGGACATCCAGGAATAACAGCACAAAATAAAAATAATAGAAAATAAACTAAGGGATCTTTGCATCTTAAGTAAGTCCCATTCATTTATTTTTTAAAGTGATTCTGAGACCTTGAAAGTCCTGCTCAGCTCATAGCACTAAAGGCGAAATTTATTAAACTCGGAAAGACCGCTCTGGGTCTTTCCAAGTTTACCAAGTGAAATCTCACATTGTTCTTGCAAGATTTTTTCGAGTTTTTGAGATCAAGTTTTTCAATCTCGAATTTGCTCCCTTTCCATTGAAAATTTCAAAAAATCAAGATTGAAAAAAACTCGATCTCGAAAAACTCATGAGAGTAATGTGAGATTTCACTCTGTAAACTCAGAAAGACCCAGGGGGGTTATTCACTAAGGTGCAAATTCGACAGCAGATTCCCATAGTAAATCTGCTACAATTTCCACATTGTAAAGCCAAGATAATTTTTTTAAGTTAAGATTGCAACAATTTTCTCATAATAAAGTTGCAACTGCGACAATATTCTCATTATAAAGATGTGATTGCAACAGTAGCAACCTATTGTGACTGTATTTATCTGGCGAATTCGCACCTATACGCAACAATTCAGAGTTTATTGAATAACCCCCCCCCCCCAGAGCAGTCTCTGAATTTAAGAAATTTCTCCTTAAGAGTACACAGATGCCAATGGATCAGAACAGCATATATAGTTGATTCTAGATATTGGTTGAAGCTTATTTCAGTAAGGAATTTTTTAGGTTTGTTACGTCAGAGCTAGATAAAGTTTGCATCAGACATAAAGGAATTCTTATTTCTTTTTATGACATGTGGAAATGTAATGTGTTCGTTTCACCTGTATTCAGAAACGTTTTGGGAATTCCCATCTTTTTCCAGTTGGTGATTAGCACAACATACACCGCCTTCCACCAAAGAAAAATCTGTATGTGACAGCTCTTAAAAAGTCCAACAAAATAAAATGTCACTAAAACACATTCAGCACTTTCAAGGGAATTCAACAACAGTGACAAACTTTAATGTTCTAATAATCCATAGCTACGGTATGTCAGTGTATGCTAAATCCTGATTGGCTGCTGTAGGATTGCCCACGCTCTCCTATGTGTGTTCCTTATTACTATCATTCAATTTTAAATAAATATGCAGCAATTAAATATAAGTATTTAGCGAAAACCCAAACTCATGTAAGTAGTAGTCCTATTTAACCCCTTTAGGCTGCTGTACATATGTACGCTACAAATTTCCTTGATTACGATAGCTGCGATCTTATGGAGCACTTTGCATCACTTTGCATGCACAGGTACCTGTATTATTGACTAAGCAGAGGAATGTGTTGAAGGAGCGAATAGTTGAATTGCTCCAAATTCACCCATTTGACTTTGCCACATCAGAGTGCGAATTAGGGTGCTGATGGCAGGGTTCCGCATTCTACCTCTACCCGACTTACTACGCCACACAGTGCATCCAAAAGCGACTGCCGCTGTCCACTTCTTTGACAAGTCTGTTCTCTTGTCTATTCTATTTGACTAGTGAATTTGCAAATATTTCAGAGATGCCACAGGTGAATTCACCCTTTAGTCAATAAGCCCCTTTCTTGTCACTTACGCCACATCAGAGCCCCTCCATCAGCCTCCTAATTCAGCACTTTAATCTGGCAAAGTCAAACCGGCAAACTGAACCCAGAACACCTTAACAAATTTGCTACTGTGGGGACTTTAGAAGTGGCTATGTTTTTACAACTTTAGCTTATCATTCTGAGCAGTGCTTTTTTTGTGGTGGTACGAGCCGGTACGGCGTACCGGAAAATCTGATGACTGATCAGGTCATTCAGACAGACAGTGGCTGGCTGTGTTAGTGCTGTGTTAGGAGCAGTACCGGCAAATATTTTTTTACAAAAAAAGCACTGACACTGAGACAAGTGAAGTCTTTCAGCTAGACTCTTTCCTGTTGGACCTAGATTTACCTTTTCTATAACCACAATCCTCCCTGATTATCACTTTTGTTGCCTGAATTCACTCTCCCCTGGAACACCAGCTGCAAGCCTCTAGCACGTGAGGCACATCTTCGGATCACTTGCGGCAACAAAATATACCTATGAATAGAAACTTATCAAGACAAGTTACCAACGAACTGGTAAATACCCTCCTCGTAACTTGTAATTGCACACAAACTCACGAGGACTTATATAAACTCAATTTGCATTTACAATGAGTTGTCAAGGATTTTTCCAGCATTTTTGAAATCATTGTAGGTAATTCTATCACATTTGAAACATGCGTCAACTGATGAAGACTCGTGCAAGAGACATCTGGAAAAACTGATGGAAGTGCACTAATTTAAAAATATATAATAAACTGGACATGTGCACTGCATCATAAGTCCGCACTATATCTATTTCTATATACATTTGTGATGTGCTCCAAAAATGCACAAAATAAACAACCATTTGGATAAACCCTCACAGTTGCATATCAGGACAATGTACAGAACAAACTGCACCCAAAGAAAATTAAATCAAATCTTTACATAGAGCTGGTTGCCTCACAATTGTTTAGCTGAATCACTGTCATTCTGTTTGTTAAATTCCCAACCACAAGCTTTCAAAATCAAATAGGGTGACCTTCAATCTTAAGTTCCTCTTCATCATCTTGGGAGTCAATATAATATGGCACCACCTGCTGCGAGACACTTCGGGTCTTTGAAATATAGAACGAAAGCGTAAAATACAAGATTTTTGTTTTCAGCATGAACAAGATATATATTGGTAACATTTATAAACAGCTTAAAAGGCATTTCCTCAAACAAAATACATCAAATTAAAAGGAAATATTGACTTGCATTTGCACTCCACTCATTTCTTGAGCCCAGTTTAAGTATAATAATAATAGTATTACTATTTTAAATACCCCTTTGTTGGTTGGAGAAGGTGAGGTCATTGCAGGAGAACCTCTACATCATAATAAATGTCTGTGCTGGAAGTTAAAGGCTATTAGTTTTCACACAGCTTTACATATATATGGGCTACACTCATGTATGCCATGGTGTCTGGGTGCTACTAACCAAGTCATGAAGCCTTTTAAATAATCTCACACCAATTTGCAATGTTTCTCCCTGGGATGTTCACAGTCCTGGGTCAGTTATTCTCTTTATTTAAAAGGACTTTTTCTTTACCACACAGGAAGGAGCCTTCTTCCCAGGGGTCCTTCTTTCACCTTTCTGGGACAGGGCCATGATGGAAAATTATTTGCCAGCCGTGGTTCAGTTCTTATTGGTGAACCAGTCAGTGAGCAGCTGCCTGGTTCATCAATCCAATCCACCTGACCTAATGCAGCCTCTGCTGGCTCTTAATGCAGCTTTATGTTGTCCTGGATTTGCTGCCCCAGGGTTCACGAGGTCATCTTCTCTGGTTTTCTACCATTAGAAGCGAAGAGGTTGGGCTATCTCTTCACCACAAATTATTATAGCATACCAGTGCCTGGCTTTACTAATATGGACCTTGCAGCAACAGACACTCAAACTCCCACAACTGCTTCAAATGGACTTTATTTCTTTATGATGACACTCAGTGGTAACAAATGTAATGCTGTGATAAATATAACTACATCACCAAATCAGCAATATACCTCATACATTAGTCTCAGCAGAGGGAAATGTAAAGTCATTGGAGCAAAATGATATTATGTTTCACTTCCATCTTTCCGTCAGACAGTGATAAGTTATTTAGAGTCCTGCCCTGAATATTTGTGTTTGTACACACATTCATATCAGTGGAAGGAGGAGAAGATCATACAGTTTTGCGCAGTCATTATATTGAGGCGGCCTTCTCATTGCAGACACTAATATGCACGATTATTAAAAAGACAATAACAGTCATAAAGAGTCCCAAAATGCTTTTCAGTAAATAAAGTCATATATTACTACTTACTACAGTATGTGTCTAGTTTTATTTTCCATTTAATCTTTTTTTAAATACCTTCTAGTTTTTCAAGTATGGAAACCGGCACTCCCATCATACATGCCTAACTTTTATCTACCATGACGCACACTGCTTTTAACATGAAGCAATAAACTTTTCTTGCTTTTACTTCTGGGAGTGCCGGTTTCCATACTTGAACTGCTCATGAAACGGCTTTCTCTCCAACCTGAGCACCCCATGCTTTACTACCTTTTTGACTGAGGCGGACACACTTAGGGATTTGCAGCACCTACAACCACACAGCAAACCTTCTAGTTTTTAACTACATTCCAAAGTTTCTGATGGGAATCTGTGTATATATATACAGTATATATATATATATATATTGCTTGTGATTTGATAAAGACAGGATGGACCTCTTGAAAGCTTGTCTATTTAAACTGTTAGTCTAATAAAAAAGGTATCACCAAGTATTGCATTATTCATAGTTTTGCATCTATATATATATATATATTAGAATAGAGTGGTCATGTTAGTCCACAGATATAAAAAATAATGGCACATTATGAGTTCATCCTCACAATGTGCCACTAACTGTATATAAGCAAGGCCGGCTCTCCGTATGGGCGGAGTGGGCCGTTGCCCTGGGCTCAATTAGCAAGGGGGCG
>WMED01006697.1:0-18235 GCA_019650415.1 Pipa parva
AAAATCTGAGCAGGAGAAACACAGCCGTAAGCCGTGCCCCTGCCCCCTTTATATATTTGGACAGGAGAAACACAGCCACAAGCCTGTGCCCCCTGCCCCCCAAATAACATAATCAATTCCGAGCTGGAGAAACACAGCCGTAAGCCAGTGCCCCAGCCCCCAATATATATTTCATAATCCACATGAAATCTGGGCAGGAGAAAACACAGCCATAAGCCAGTGCCCCTGCCCCCAATTATATATTAAAATAAATGTAATTTGGAAAACTTTTACCTTCGCAGCTTGCCACAAAAAGAACTTACAGAAGGTGGCGTAGCCCTTATATAGGACCCCCCCCCCTTTCCAGGTGAAAAGGATGCTGGTTCTGGCCCATAGGCTGTCCTGCCGGCCACGGCCTGTCCCCCCCCCCCATTCCCCCTGCCCTTCTGGCCGGGGGAGGGTGGAGGAAGCCAGCTACCTTTACATCAGTGCAATCCGGTTAACCAACACAGTGCACCAAATAAGATAGCTTTGCAAAGGCAGAATATTGTGTATTTAAATAATAATTTTATGTAACATGCAAATATTTTATAGCAAAAATAGTACTGTGACATTTAAAGATGTTTCAGAAATAAAATATGATTTTGAAAAAAATTGGGCATAACATTCCTTTAAATATTTTTTAGCAACAGTAATAACACAATCCCCTTAAGATAAGAAAGAACTGTGGGAAATAGGGATCTATAAAGTCTATAGTGGTTTGGTTGAGCATTAGGGATGGGCTAATAATATTACCTACAAAAGCCTTACATTTATCTTTTCTTGCTAACACACTGGACAATAGGAAAGGGTAAGGAGGCTAATTTACCCCTCACACTGCTACACATAACGTAGGAATGAAGGGTTTGCCACTTTTAGTTTAAATTGCTATGAATAATTTACTTTGTGCAAGAAATTTGACCCACACAAGCAGATTTTATATGAGATTATTTTAAAATGCACATACAATAAAGAATATGTTTTAGATGCAAAACAGTAAGGACTCCTTTATTTCTACAAGTGAGTCATAATGACTCACTGGGTTCAACTGTCACATGCAAATGCACTCCATTGTTTTGAATGGTATACACATTCAAACATACCTCATAGAATTAATGAATAATTGAAACCTCCATAGCAGTTTAAAACATTTGCATGCATGCAAATGGAACTATTAAATTAGCCTGAACTGACTCACAATTGTGAAAGAGTGGTAAATATACATGTTATGTTATACTAAGATAAAACCAAATGTATTTAAAAGGGTGAACTCTGTATTTAACACAAGAAGTATTTGTTTAATTTAAAATCTTTAAATGTTTAATAATTTAAAAGTGACCATACTAAATGAGTAATCAGTAAGGCTAAGACTAATTTGCATAACTAGGCTATTATCATAACAATCCATTAACACAATAAAAAAAGGTAATTACAAAATAATAGCTTATCAAATGGTTTCTGGCTTATTTCAGATTGATTTTGCCTATTTAAGAAAGCTAGATGAAAAAACCTTTTTTGAAAAAAATTGGCACCTGGATAATGTTGGAATCTCAGAAATTACATCTGTCAACTTGTAGAGTTTTCTGTGTATTTTAATGTTAATAATCCTGGATGCCTCTCATAAGTAGGAATGCTTCCCTCTGATTTTTGATCCAAGGACTATTGAACCTTCCGTTATAAATTTAGCATGATATCACCATTATATGACTGTTGCTGTTAGGATACAAAGCACTAGTCTTGCCTTGCAGCCTGTTGAAGAAACAACTCTAAAAACATAATTTAGTTATATTTATATGCTTCAGGGTCTTATCTTTGCTCATGAAGTATTTCATTTTTGTCTGTTGTCTGTGATGCTATCAATCACATCTTCTCCTACACAAAGTTGCTAATCTTCTCTATTTCACAATCCTGGGACTCAGTAGTGGCCCTGGCCCTTTTGGCGCACTAGGCCTCCCCCCACCCAGCGCCCCTGCCCCGCACTGCCCCCCCTAGCCCCGCACCGCCCCCCCCGCGCCCCGCGACACCTCCTCTGTCCCGCGCCGTCCCCCCCTTTCCCCACGCCCCCCACTCACCTCCAACAGCAAAGCCAGTAGTTTTTAAAAAATGCACGTGAGTGCCCCCCTGGACAGCCGGCACCCCTAGCATCTGCCTATTCCACCTAATGGAAGGGCCGGCCCTGCTGGGACTTATCTAATTAATCGTAACCCACTTGTTTTGATCTTCCTTTCACCACTATGATAAAAATTAAACCTTAAAGTTGATACATACTCATCACTTGACATTTCTATAGGGCATGGGGCTCTACATTTGTAAGAGACTTAAGGTGCACATTCATTTTCTGTAGAACTACTGCACATTTTCCTCTTCAGATTGGATGCAAGTTTATATCTGCCGTAGGAAATATTCCAGCGAAGTTCAGGGATCAGTACTTTTTCTATAACTTCTGGACATTTACAGAGGACCACACCTTTTTGCACATACCTTGGATAGGTAGGACTGCATGATGGAAAGAGATAGGGCAAAAATAGTGTTACAGAACAACAATGAAAGTGGAGGGATATACACAGGGATCTCTTCCCAGTCCTTACTAATGAAACTGATGTAGTTAATCTAAGAAACATACGTATATTTAATGGGAACAGTGCTATACAATAATATAGCTAGATTAAATGATAGCGGTGGAGGGGATTGCCCATGACCTCTTACATATGTTTTCTCAGGAGCATTCATTTAAATAAAAAGAAGACAGATGGTTGTGATGTTTAGCTATTATAGTTGTTTTCTCCATATGGAATACACGTGGACAAAATTGATGCAGATATTATCATACTATACTGCATTTTTTGGCACAGTGTTAAAGCAAAGAAGGAATTTTGTACTCTTGTAATATTGCGATGAAGTTCTCCAAACAAGGCATTCATTATTTATCAACATTTTTTTCTGACCACAGCATTTTATTAAACTCTTTCTGGCATTTCCTCCTGCTTTTGTTAGCCATTGTTGATGTTTTTTTTTTCTTTAAAATAATCATTTATGCTACATGGCACCTTTCGGTTCCTTTCAAATTAATATTTAATCAAAATGATATTACAAAAATAAAACACCAGAGCATTAATATTTCATGTAAGCTCCAGGCGGTGTAAGGCTTTCATATATTTCTTGAAAGGTCACGAAAACTTTAAATTTATAGACCCAAAGCATCAAATTACTTTATATTAAAATGTATTTTAATTTTTAGGAATGTTAATTATTCTAACAACTTCTTCAAGTCTCTTTAATATACAGATGGTGTATTTTTCTGTTATGTTGATACAGAGAAAAATGTTTAAATATAAAGAAAAGTCAGTGAATTTTAAACCATAAAATTCTATTTTAGTCACATAAACCCTATACATTTTTGGATCTGTTTCACTGACAACATATTGCCTGAGTGCATCATAATTACTATGTTTCAGGCTAGTTGCAGATCTAAATTACTTCTTGTGTCTTTTTCTTCATGCTATGAACAGTAGAAAAACAGATGGTGTATTCTTCAGCTATACTGACATTATGATCTATTTTATAGTGCAGAATATAAGGATTTTTTAGTTTTAATAAAATCTTGTTAGTAATTGTGTTCTGGGATCTTTTGTTAAATGATGCACAAAATAGTTTAAGATATTAGATTTTCATTCATGCAATATATTAAGACACTATGTTTATTACTAACTATTTGTTTCATCACTAGATTGATTATTTATATTTCACTTCTATCTGTGCCCAAATATATATAGTAAAAGTAAATTTGTAACATTTGTTAAAAATATATGTCTCATGTTTCTATCTTTTTGAGGTTAAAAATATTCTCTCTTTGTTTTTTTAATTTAATTTCTGGAGATCTAGTTTTCTTACAGTTCCGTATTTTGAAAACTCTGCAGTTTCATCTGCCCTGAATGGTTTAACCTTCCTTTAAAATTTCACTTTCTTTCTACAATCTTTAAATGTTTCTAAAGCCAGAACTACTCAAACCATCATCAGAAAATGTAAGCAGTTAAGATAAATGATGATAGATTTTACTCTAAGTCTTCTGAGACAATTTTCCTGCTTCTCTTTAGAAACCTAACAGTAAAATATGTTGATTTTTTTTTTAACCAAGAAGGAAGCAAAGAGAGTCCAAATGCTCCTTGAAAAATTTGCAAGAAAAGAAAGTGCCTAACAACCTTTTCGAAACTAGGGTTTATTAATCCTTTTCCTTTTAAAACCACACTGCAAAACATATTGTTGGTGGACACAAAATGCAACATTTTACTGTTATTAACGATATAGCCTTTAAAGGAACACTATCAATATAAAATATATAAAGAGAGGATGTTAGTCCCTCTTAATTCCTCTCTTTAAAGGTTCCTACCTTTTAGTAGTTGACCCTAAATGTACTTGTATTCCCCTAGCTTGTGAGAGTTTCCTTTCTGGAATTTCCTTGTTTTATGGACTAGAAGAATGGTGAATAGAGATACCCCTGTGGTTGGATAAAGATAAAACACCAGAGAAATCCATGAAATAAACAATAGGTGTAAACCAGAACTGTAGTTGTAAGACAGTTCTCTGGATTTGTCTTGGGTGACAGACACCATGGCTTTGTGGACACTGTTATATGATTTGCCTTAGTGCTGTTATGTTTCTGTCTGCAACCTCGGGAAAATATTTTATTACAATAACCATATGGCAGCCAATGTACTGATTCTTGCATAAGTTGCCATATTAATAGTTTATTTAGGGTTAAAATAAACAAAATGGCCCAAAAGGTTCCCTGAGGCAGGCATTTATCAAACCATTTATTGCTTCAAAAGCATAGACATGCAGGAAATATTGTCAGGATTTATACCGTATTCAGAGCACAGGTTAATATATCCAAGGATATAGAACTAACCATAATAAGAAATGAAATTAATGGGAAATTATGTCTGTACAGAGTATATTGCTTTTGCATCATTATGTCATAGTAGGATTACAAGCAATTATAAAAGTTTGCTAAAGTGAAATTAATTTGTTTTATGTAAATATTTACTATATTCCTTTGTAATGACATTGATATTTATGTAGCTTCCACCTGGTGAAAGTCAAGCCGTTATACATTTATTACTATCATTGGCTGAATTGGGTCATTCGCTGTCCTACTGAGATCTACATAGTTATGTAATAATTAGGTTAAAAAAAAACAAGAGTCCATAAAGTTTAACTTATTAAGAAAAAAACTTAGATTACCCTTGTTTGCAGAGGAAGGCAAACCCCAGCATCAATTTTGCTTTAATGGGGAAAATCCTTCCTGAACCCCAGTGGTGCTCAGGCTGGGACAACATGGCACTAAATATTCTTATTGATTTTAATAAACTTTTATATTTTTAAGTAACCATCCAAACCAAATCATATGGAATGCTATTACACAATGTTACACCCCTGAGCGTAACTGTATATTGACTGTATATTCAAGGTGACCTTATGAGTGAATGGGGCAGAAGAAAAATTATATCCTTTTCTCTTTAATCAATCCCCCTTCTAATACAATAAAGCATGTTGTTAGTTTTGGAAGCTGCAGATTTGCATGACATGCTATTATTTAGGCTATGGTCCACAGTTGTTCCTAGATCCTTCTCCAATATAGTTTATTTCAATTTTCCACATTTCAAGGTATGTGATGCTAGAAAATATGTAGCACCCAGAGACATAACTTCTATATACTGTACATTAAACCTAATTTGTAGTTACCCAATCATCTAACTTTTTGAGATCATCTTGTATCTTGACAAACTCATTTATAAATAAGTTAAATAATAATGTTTCTGAAAAAGAGCCTTGAGGTATACTACTTGCAACAGAAGACCAACGATTGACCCATCAACCACAAATCCCTATAGCTAACTCTAATGCAAACTCTACTTTCTACAATGATTGACCTTAGTCTAAACAAATGGTTTAGAAAAGTCAAATATATATTATATATACAGTCTCCCCTCTGTCCAAGTTTTCAACCTATTTTAAACTATTTGATTTTAGTTACCACTTTTCAGAGTATTTTTGCCCGAAAGTTTAGTCACATTTTTTTCTGTTTGCGATCAATTTATGAAGTGTAACTAACATTTTTTTCAGATTGATATCCAAAATTGGTGCCTTATTAAATTTTACACTGCTTTCAATGGAAAGCCTTTTCAACTCATATATTTTCAATATTGGTGACTTTTTTGTTGCAAAAAGTCTGGGATTTAGAAAAAATTTCCCAATCAGCTCCTGTAGAGAATAATGGGTTTTTGCCACCCTCAATCTGCTCAATATTTTTTATTGACAAAATAAATACCATTATTGACAATATCAATATTTTCACCATATTTAGCATAAATTTGATATTAATATACCTGTCAAATTATTATTCAGTTTTGATAAATATCCCAGAAATAACAAACAGAGATTACTATTTCTGTATAATTATGGGGCTGAGTTTCATTTTTGGGTCAATTTTTTTTTTTTAACTCCTTGTGAGAAGTCAGTTAATCTTTACTCAAATATAGATGAACTTGGAATACTTATAATCCTGAGTAAGTAACCCCTTTAAGGGGTTACTGACTAAAGTCCAAATTATCATGTAAAGGTGTGAATTCGCCAACTAACAACGATCGCACAATACCCAATAGATGGCTACTGTCATTATGGGAATATTGACATACTTGCAGATTTGCTATGGGAATCCATTGTTTAGTCAATAAGGAGTAGAGAATCAGAGCTTGGCCACCTAAAGTGATGAGAATTCACTTCCACAGTCGAATTCTCAATTTAGTTTAATAACACCCTGAATGTGTGGGGTTTGGGGTGCCTAGGACCAAAAACAGTACTACATTTAACACTATAAAATACAGCATCATTTAAAAGCACTCCAGTAGACATGAGAAAGGAAAGTAAATTACAAACCAGACCATTTAAGCGAGATCCTCCTCAGGATGTTTCACATCAGTCAGTTAATCTTCCCATTGCCAACTCACCTTACCTACACTATATACAATACAGAGTACAGAGTAGGAACTCAGATGTTGTGGCTGTAAAGTACTATAGCAAAAACAGGGTACATTATTGCTCTCAATGAAGATTTCCCCAGATCGATCTGGACATGCACAGTCTACAAGTTTTGCCAAAAATCGGAGGGGAGACTTGGGTAGATCTATCTGAAGGACCAATGTCACTTACATAGACCTGGAAGTAAGCAGAGCGATGATGTATTCATCAGACAATCAGGTAAGCATGATTTACCACTTTTAGTTCACCTTTAACTTTCAGTGGAAAGCGGTTTGCATTGAGATACCTTTTGAACTTTTTGAACAAACTCATGATCTGAAGGACCAGTAACACCAGAAAATTGGATTGACATGGCATTTATTTAAAAAAATCACTTATAGAAATGATTTCTCACTGCTAGCAGCCATGTTGATAAGCAAACCTTAATCAGTCCCCTTGTTTTCTACATTTTAAGAATTATTTTATCAATATCATACTTTTTAGACACAATTTAGATTTTTCTGTTTTTTTTCTAGATTTTTTTTTCTTTTTTTAAAAGCCTGCTGGCTTTCTGTACATATACAACAAGGCTCACACAGTGCTGGGAGAAAGATAACTACCTGTAATCAAGCAACGTCACTGGATGGAGGGACTGAAGCACATTCTGAAGCATATCAGGTGTTGTGAACTGGCACTTTGGTTATTTTGCAATGCAAAACTTGATAAATTTACCCCTTAAGTACACATGCCGAATTATTTATGATAAAATGTATGATACATTGGTGACAAATCCAGATTAAGGTTATTTATCAAAGTCCAAACTGTTCCATAAATGCCCCTTTTCACATCCATTCGTGACTTCTCCAACTCTACTTATTCAACAATCTCTGTGATGTGATGAATTCGCAAACAATTCTAACACTTACTCCAGTTGTGAACTTACAGAGCTCTTTGCATCATTTTGTGTGCACATGTAATTCGGCTATTCAGCATGTGATGAAGTCTGTCGAAGGGGTGGATTCTGCAGGGTGTACTTCTCCAAATTCACCTGTTTGCTTTCACTAGATCAGAGTGGTGAATTGAGGGGTTGGTTGCAGGGCTCCAGTGTTGCATAAGGCGACTATTCATTCAAAAGTAACAATGACAACTGCAACTAAATTATTCTCCTACTAAACGTAAACTAGGTACAAGGTGACAAATTAAGATAAGTATTTTTCATTTATTTGCAGTTAGTGGGATATGAGGAGACTGAAATCACTGCCTTTCACTGGAGGAATTGTCCTCACTCCACATGACTTCTCATCCAACTGACTACGACGCACAATGCATGCGATGGCATATGTCGCTCTCCGCTGCTTCATGAATAAGGAGAAGTGAATTCACGACTTCAAAATCATATTGATGTGAACAGACGCAGAGACAATATGGAAGGCGAATTCGGACTTTAATGAATAACTCCCCCCTGGATCTTGCAAACTAATTATATATGTTCTGTAATAATAGAAGATGAAAAAGTGAATTTTGGAAATGTTTTTAATTAACAATTGCAATGAGAATTGCTATGTATGAATTACATTTTGATTTTCATATTTCATTGCTTTTTGTTAAGAAATATTGTTTTTTGTAAAAAAAAATAATCATGCAGTGCTTTCAATGAAGGGGTACTTCTCCTCACATCATATTATTCTCCTGACATTGTTCTGAGTGTATAAAGCATGTTGAATGCTATTTGGCATTGCTGAACTGCTACCATTGTTTGGTTGATATACCATCCATTGTTACATTTTAATTGCATTTAGAGTGTTTTATAAATCTAGTTGTAATTGTAATGGAAATAGTGATTTTATTCTCTCTCCTACATACAGGAACAAAGGGATTAATTATTTTCTTCATGTGACTGAGAAAAAAGTGTTCCTCCTTATTCAAGCATCCCTTCCACCATTTGATAGCTAGACCTATTTCTTTCTCAACACCTTCAAAAACACTCTTTCACTCTTGAGGGGGTTATTCACTAAAGTCCGAATTGTTCTGTATAAGTTCGAATTCACCAGATAAAGACAGTCGCTATAGGCTGCTACTGTCGCAGTCGCATCTTTATAATGAGAATATTGTCGCAGTCATGACTTTATTATGGGGAAATTGTCACAATATTAATATTAAAAAATTGTTGCGACTTTACAATGGGGAAATTGTCACGGATTTGCGATGAGAATCCGCTGTTTGCAAATTTGACAGTCGAATTCGCACCTTAGTAAATAACCCCCCTTGGTTTCCACTTCTACCATTTTATCTCTCCTCCCATATATCATTTTGGATATTTGAAAGATTCCATCATCAAATCTGAAGAAGACTATTTTAATTCAACAATCCTTTACAACCATGATTTTCCTTTCAAAAACGTATATGCATTGGTTAATCTTGGGATTAAACTGAATAGAAGATAATAGTGCAGTAAAATAGTAAAATAAAGCTCAAAAGCAAACCCAAAGCAGATCATCGAGAGTGTCAAAAATGAATTGATAATTAAGATTTCATTTTATTAAAAAAGGTGATAACCTTTTAAAATTTCATTCTTGTTATATAACCCTAAAAGAAGCTGATAGGCATTGTTTGTATGTTTAAAACACTAACATTTCTTAACATAAAAATATACAATATAAAAATTGTAAAAATATTTTGAGTGGAAAAGCCAGACGGTTTTTCATAAAATCTGTATTGCTTCCAAACTCAGCAATGGCTGGCACTATGAGAATACGGGTAATAGTATCCATTAAACAAAATAGCAGTTACATCAACAAATGTAATCTGATCAGCCACATTGGATGGAAATCATAGGATCGTCTTCAGTATAGATTTACAATCTAAATTGTTATTTATACAAATATGATTGACTAGGCCAGGGGTCGGCAAACTTTATTCAGGAGGAAGCCATTTCACTCCCTCCTCCGGCGGCGATAACCATTTTCTGAGCCGCCGGAGGAGGGAGGCGTGCCCTCTCCCGACCCCATGACCACCGACAGCCAATCAGAAGAGCCGTCGGCGGTCATGGGCGGGGCTTGGGCGTGGCTTCAGCAGTGCGGCCCAAGCCACAACAAGGCGGCTAAAGAGCCGCATGTGGCTTGCGAGCCGCACTTTGCCGACCACTGGACTAGGCAATGACCTCTTGTTTGCCTCTACATTAAGGGGGAAATTCAGCATAGTGCGAAGTTACCTCCGGATCCTTCGCATCACTTCGCACAGGCTATTATGCGCTCACTGATGTCCTGCATGCGAACATCAGCGAACGCTTTAAAGGGATTAAAGTCTCACTATTAGAAAGCTGATTAGGGTGGTTTATTGCACCTAGGTCTTTCTAGCCCATGTCAGTGTTAGAGAATTAGATCACCAAATAGATATAAATGCAACAGGAGGTTACAAAGGGCTAACAAGCATCTAGGTTAAGGATTTCACAGAAAGACTTACTTGAAAGGTTTTTACAAAGATCCACCCAAATAATCATTCTAAAGATTAAACTTCTTGTACTTGGTGGATCAACTGATGTTTTTCCTACCTTTTCTAGGCTCAGAGAGCATCTTAAAGCTACTGCTATTTGGACTGTTTGTTACAAAAGCTAATCAAAAAAATATAGCATCATTACGAACTGAGATTTCTCAAAAATGTTTAGAGTAAAGCTTCCCAAAATGAAATCAGAATAATTTCTTATTTTAGCACAACATCATATTTCTAAACAAATAAATCAAAAATGTACTGAAGACTAGACAAAATGCTCAAGATAAAGCAAAAATAAAAGGAAAGGGGCAAAGTGCTTTACTGCTTAGTATATACAAAGCTTCAATTGGCATATCAAGTTTATGTCTGTTGTGAAAAAGGTAGCAACATTTTTCAAAATTTGGATTTTTTTATTGACAGTTAATATACTTCATATGATGTGCCTCAGCAAGTTTAACTCGGCAGAATAATTCCAATCGAACCAAGAATAAAGTTAAAAATAACATTTTTTGACTGGGATAAAGAGAAGAGAAAAAAAAAACTAAAGGGAATTATTATTTTTGCTATTAGTAAAATATTGGGTCAATGATCTTTTTACATCTCTCATTACTTTTTCAGATTTGGCCTTTTCTGCTCACATACTTAATTTCATTTATACATTCAGCCACAACTTCTCTGTTGCTAGGGAAACGGAAAGAAGTCTGTGAAAAACAAAATGACTTTAATAAGCCATATGGTATGGAAGTCTAGAGTCAATTTCTTTGAGGAAAATATATTTCCTTCAGCTGAACATCATTTTGTTCTACATTTGCCATAACCATTTGACATGATGCAGGTCCCTATCTGCAATATTAATGTAATGGCCTGTTTTAAAGTATGAACATTCAATATTGAACATTGACTATCAGTTAAAAAAATTGAAAATTAATATAGAAAGAAATTAAATCTGAGGAGTATACTATTTCCTTAGAAATAAAATTATTGATACATGTATGCTCCAGTTCATAATATGTTCTCATGATTGCACATCAGAGTTAATGCTATAAATATATTATTATATATATATATAATGGGATACTAGATACTTACAAACTACAAAGTATAGGTTACTATAAAAAGAATAGGCGCTAACACTGTATGGATAATATGTTAAGGAGCATGATTCATTTTCATTTTTCTTTTTAATATTGACATCAGAGCCGTGATCTGTTAACATTTTAGAAAAAAAAATGTTCATTAATAAAAAGGCAACATTTTAAAATTCCATAACTATTGAAATAGAATATAATACATAAATACATTTATATTTTATTCCAAATTTTTGGTAGTGTTGTTGACATATATATATATATATATTCACATTACTTTTAAAAAGAGACTCTTACTAGAAAATGTTTTTGTGCATTAAAGCTACAGTATGTGTAGTGTTTTATGAAGTGGATTAGCATTGAAATAAAATCATTTGCTTTAATTTTGAAACCATTAGAATACTTGTTATGCTTGTATAAGGGGATTTTTTTTTGTGATTCTTCTTTACTAACAAAACAGTCCTGTCTTGCTTTATGACATAAGATATAAGTTATTGTTATGAATAATGACTCTGAAGTCTTGGAGTAAACTTAAAGCTGTTTATTTTTATTACTGGATACCCGTTGAGTCTTTTTGGCAATTAATTAGTACATTGTTTGGAATAAGGAACCTGTACAATTATATTGTTTCCTTTTGTGAAGAAAGAATATACTCCATACCAAAGCAGTTCGGTAGTATTTATGAGTGTGCAGTAAAAGTGGATTATGTGTAAGATTATTCAATGACAGTCTCCATTTAAGACACCTCTGTCACTGCTTATATTTCTTTACTTCCCATATATTAATAACATCCGATCATTCTGTTCCTTCCATCTTATGCCTGTCAGATGTTATCATGGTCATTTAGTCTGCTGAATATCAGGGATGCTGCTAGCTTTGGGCACATTCAGCCTATTTTATGCACCAAGTATTATGCCCAGTTCCTTAGATTGCATTTGACAAGTCTTTCAATTGCCTGCAGATGGCTACTTTAGAACCTCCAGCAATCTCCAGCACTTTGTGCTAAATAGCTCAACAGGATGCTCACAGCATTATTACACACTGACCAAGTTAACATCAATGTAAGGCCACAGCTTTCAAACCCTGCTAATGTTGGAAAATGTTTTGCCTTGTAAAAGTTGAATATACAGAAGCAATTTGACTATGTTTCTTTCCACATTTATTTGATTATTCATTTTTCAACCATATTGTACTTTCTTCCTTAAATTACCAGTGGAAGGCCTTCTTCCATGAACAAAACAGTTGGACTGGCCTGTTGCCCTGATGTGAGGAATTTAACTTACCTGTCCCACTCACTCCAGTGCCGGTCTCCTTGCAGTGCCGGTGCACCACCTCTTCTCCCTGGTGCATGTGTTATGTGTGCGTGTTGATATTTTGTCACATTGTGATCATGCACTTATGATGTTCCTCATCACAGTCACATGACAGGCTCCTGTACTATAAAAAAGAGCCTGTCAGTGGTACCGGCACCCGAATATATGACTCCTGTAGGTGGTCCTGGGTGTGAATTATAGTTATTATTAAAGTTCCTGGTTTGACCTGTTCCTGCTTCCGTACTTCACTTGTTTGCAGCCTGACCTGACCCTTTGCTTGGACTCTGACTACGCTAGTTTGCTGCCTGTCCTGACCTTCTGATTCTCTCTGACCTTGCTCCATCTGCTCATTTTTGGGCTACAGCTCTAGGGGCCGCAATCTGGGTTATCTTGCTGCTAAGCCCTAACCTCCTTGTGGGGGGTCTAGGTGAATACCAGGGTAGCCTTTGACTCCGGGCCTTAGGGTCTGTACATCATTGCCAGCTGTGATCCGTTGTGCTGCTACCTCCTCCTCCTCTCAATCAGTCAGTACCAGCCCTTATACCCAAAGATTGAATGGAGTTATCTGTACACCTGCTCTGTCTTACAATTTCTTACTTAAAAACTACCACATAATTATGTATGTATAATTTTATTTATAAAGTGCCACAAATTTACGAAGCATTTTACAATTCAGCAATACAACTGTAAGACAGACATGGGAAAAGTGCATTACACATTACAAGTGAGTAACTTACAAGCATAAAATCACTTTAAGTGCCAGGTTGTGATTGACACAAGAGGATGGAGGTCACCTCCCCATAGAGCTTACAATCTCAGTGGGAGGAAGATTTACATACATAGATAGAAGGTTAACAAGAGCTGTAGAGCTGTAACAATGTGCTTGGAGACTGGTCTATAAATACATAAATAAATAATAAGTAAATAAAGATATATATATATATATATATATATATACTGTATATATTAAAAATTGTTAATTAAGGATAGAATACAATACTTATAGAAAAAAAAATCAGTGCTACTGCTCCATAAGATAGGATTTTAGCTTGGTTTTAAAAGTGCAGAGGGAATGTTCCTGGAGAAGATAAATGGGTATTACAGATGTATGGGGCAGAAAGAAAAAAGAGTTTAATATGAGAAAGGGCAATATTGGTGTGTGGCATGCAAAGTTGTTTACTTTGGGAAGAGCGCAGTTGACATTGAGGAATGTATGGGGATACGAGAGAGGAAATGTAGTGAGGAGCAATTGAGTGAAGTGCCTTAAATGTCAAAAGGAGTACACTGTAAATGGTTCATTTTCTTACAGGGAGCCAGGAACAGAGAGATATTGGGAGAAAGGCTGTCCCTTCAGGGAAGAGAGGGAGAAAATTCTTGCAGAAGAATTTATAATAGACTGGAGCGGACAAAGGTGGGAAGGTGGAGGACCAGATAGAAGATCATTGCAGTATTCCAAGCGGGATAGGATGAGAGAATGCAAGAGGGTGTTAGTGGTGGCCAGAGAGAGAAAGGGGCAGATCTTGGCAATGTTGTGAAGGAAAAACTGACAGGTAGAGATGTGCTTAATGAAGGAAAGGGCAGATTCAAAAGTCACTCCAAGACAACAAACAGTGGTTACAGAGTTGATGATCGCCTCATCAACTAGAATGGAAAAGGTAGTACCAAGTCCAGGTTTGGGTGGAAAAATAATCAATTCTGTTTTAGAGAGATTTAATTTGAGCTGCTGCAGGGCAATCCAAGAGGAGATGGCCAGGAGACAGGTAGAGATTTTTGTCTGGATTTCGGATATTAGAACAGGAGAAGATAATTAAATTTGGGTATCCTCTACATACAAGTGATACTGAAGACCAAATGATCTGATGACATCACCCAAGGAAAGAGTGTACAGAGAAAACAGAAGGGGGATAAGGACCGAGCCTATGCACCCCCACCCTGAATGGGACAGGAGAAGAGTTGTCATTAGCATGGGAGTCAAAAAAGGAACGATCAGAAAGCAAGGAAGCCAACCAAGATGCAGCTTGATCATGAACACCAAGAGAATGGAGAATTTGAATAAGAAGTGAGTGATCAAATGCAAAGGATAGGTCTAGGATAATTAGAATAGAAAAGTGACCCTGGCTTTGGCAACCAGAAGATCATTTGCAAATTTTCACAAAGCAGTCTCCGTAGAGTGCCCTGGTCAAAAACCAGACTGCGGAGGGTCCAGGAGATGGTGGCCCTGCAGATTGTTAGTAAAGCGGGTGTAGACAAGATGTTCCAGAAGTTTAGAAGTGAAAGGCAAGAGAAAGTCAGGATTGTAGTCAGACAGGCATGCAGAGTCCAGTGTAGATTTTTTTAAGGATTGGTTTAATACAGGCCTGTTTAAAATAAGAAATAATAGTTCCAGAGGACAGGGAAGAATTGAACAGGTACGTTAAGGCTGGTACAAGAGCTGAATCACAGCACTTAAGTGAAAAAGAAGGTATGGGGTTGAGCAAGCAAGTTGTGGCATAGGAGGAAGAGAGAAGCTGAGAAACTTCAGACTGGGTAGCAGGAGAAAAATAATTCAGAAACTCAGGTGGAGATGTAGAATTATCTCTGTGGTGTCAGTTAGGATAATCTGATTGCAGATGTTGTCAATTTTGTTTTGAAAGAAGTCAGAAAAATCTTGTGGGGAATGAAGAGAGGTGTGTGTCAGTCTGGGAATGGGATTGCCTCAGAAGCTCCACACTACACATACATAATCAAATAAATCAGGTTTCTGCATGCAGCCAAGGGCGAGGATTATTAGTATGAATTGTTTTAGGCTGCAGGGGGGCAAATTGTGAGGAAAAGTTACTTATTGGTGCGTTCCATTCCAACGTTGGTCCTCTCGTGTTGTCCTCGGTACGGCCATCGGGTGTGCACACTGACATCATAGCACGCACACCTCAGCCACGCGCTTTTTGAATCTTGATGGCACGATCACCTGACAGGCTCCCTGACTATATAAGGGAGCCTGTCGGATTTTGCCGGCATCCGGGTTTCTATGCCACAGCTTGTTCCTGTAACTCCCCTTGTGGTGATTAAAGTTCCAGTCGCTATTAGCGTTCCTTTAGCATCTATCTGTGTTCCTGCATATTATCCTTGCTTTATATGTGACCTTGCCTGTTCATTCCATCTCGTGCTCATTGTTTCCTGCTTCAGTGTTCAGCCTTAGGGGCCGTGACCTGGGTTCCCTCTTCAGTGAAGCCCTAACCTACTTGCGGGGGGCTCTAGGTGAATACTGGGAGTTCCTTAGACTCCACTCCCTAAGGTATGTCTGCCATTACAGAGTTTCAGCTGCTTCCTCCTTCCCCCAAGTCATTTTCCTACTCCCAACCTTACACAAATTGATCAATAGAAGTTGATAAGATGGTGTTGTAGGAAGTAGCGAGCACATCAGGTTTAGAGGAGGGCAGGGACGTGGAAAGGATAGAGAACAGAAAAGTAGCAAAGGATTGCCAATCAATGGTATGACTATTCCAAATAAAAGTTTTATGGGATGGAGAAAGAGGGATAGGAGAGTATGAGATTAAGTTAAGAAGGTGGTGATCTGAGGGAAGGAATTAATTAATATTAAGAAGAGAAAGAGAAGCACTTTTTGTAAAGACCAAATCTAGCATTAGTCCACTGGTGAAAGTCAAAAGAAGGCCAACATAGAGAGGGGTTATCAATATGATAGTTACAGTCCCCCATAATAAGCAGGGCTATCATTAGAAAGAAAAAAGGCTAGCCAGGATTCAAAATCAGATAGAAAAGTGACAGGTGAGGAAGCAGTGGGTGTCTGTATATGACAGCAACCCATAAAGATAGGGGACAGAAAAGCTGGACAGCATGAACCTCAAAGAAAGAGTATAGAAAGAAGGCAGGAATAGCGATAGATTTGAAGCAACAGCTGGAGGCAAAGATGAGTCTGACTCCACCACCATGACCCACAGATTGTGGAGTGTGGGAGAAGAGGCCTCCATGGGTTAATGAAGCCTCAGTAGTAGCATCATGAGAAGAGAGTCAGGTTTCAGTTAATGCTAACAGGTGAAGAGATCTGGAGAAAAACAGATCATGAATTAAAGTGGATTTGTTAGTTATGGAGCAATCATTAATGTTAATTGGATTAAAATGCCAACATGTGTTAACAAGGCAAATGCCTGTCTAAAGATACAGATATTTTTAAGTTAATTTAAAAACTCAGGTACAGAGAACAATCAAAGCATTGATTTGCCTACCAAAAGAACAGATTTGGAAAAAATGATCAGATTTGCAGAAAGGCAGAATTGGATCAGGGAACTTGCATAACTGTAAGAGTGGAGAGAGGAGGAATTTGCCAGATGGAAGCAGATTATGATATTCAATAGATGAAGCTGAATATTCTGTTGTAATTCTGGTTGCACACTTAAAAAAACAAAAAAGTGTCAGTGAAACACATAGTTTTTTGCAATATTAGTCCAGTCCAGTATATTATGTGATATAAAGAATAGTTAAGCCCCACTATTCTCAAAGGGACAAAGATACTTTAGAGATTTCTCTAATGTCTGTCTTTTCAGCAAAAAAAAAAATATATAGCCTTATAGTCTGCCACATGCTATGATGCCATAAAAAATATTTTCTTTTAACAGTAAACACTGGTGAGTTTATCAACTCTGCACTTGAGATAAGAGACTCTTACAAAGCATTAAATACTAAAGCACATTTAAAGAACAGTTCTATGAAAAATAAACAGTACAGTTAAATTTATAAATTGTTAAGAAATGAATTATGATTATTTTAAAAAGGAAGATCTGTGGATGATAATATCCATTTAAGATGAATTTGATGATGGCTGTATAGATTAAGGTATGGTAAGATGCCATCATTGTGAAAAATAAAATCTAAAGGAAAGCACAAAAAAAGTGGCAATAGTGACTTATCAATTGGATAAAAATGATAAAGAAATAGCTCAGATCAGCCAACGCATAAAATCTAGTGTGTAAGGAAAATAGGAAATACAAACCCCAAAATCAGAAAAGTTGGCACGTTGTGTAAATCGTAAATAAAAACAGAATACAATGACTTGCAAATCTTTTTCAACCCATATTCAGCTGAATAGAATGCAAAGATAATATATTTAATGTTCGAACGGAGAAACTTTATTTTGTTTTGCAAATAACCATTAACTTAGAATTCAATGGCAGCAACACATTGCAAAAAAGTTGGCACAGGGAAATTTTTACCACTGTGTTACATTGCCTTTCCTTTTAACAACACTCAGTAAAGGTTTGGGAACTGGGGAGACCAATTTTTGAAGCTTTTCAGGTGGAATTCTTCCCCATTCTT
>WMED01006698.1:0-18235 GCA_019650415.1 Pipa parva
TACCTGTGATGGGCACTCTGCACTACATCCAGAAACACCTGTGATGGGCACTCTGCACTATATCCAGAGATAATTATGAATTCTATAGGTGGGAACTTGATACAGATTATTATTATTTGGGTTGGGTGTGGGTAGCGTCTGTTGCAATAAACTATTAATGCTGAGCTTTTGCACCATATAGTTAAGACTATTACCCAGCTACAGATGTTGATTTATCCTATCCCTATGGGAAGAAGATGCAGTGTACAGTGTATGTGATGTTTGCTGGGAAAGCTGTGATGCATCTGGCAGTAAACAAGATACTCTTTTCTTTCTCCCCTGAATGGGGAATCTTTATAGAGAAATTCAGGACTGTCTATTTCAATATCATTAGTTTCCTACTCAGTGATAGGACATTGCACGAGAAGGAAGAGTGGACTTTAATCCGCACAGACAATGACAGGCCTGGGCTGGCCTCCCGAGTCACGTGTTCCGCTGGGGGACTGGGCGGAGACTCAGCGCTGTAGGGAAGGAGGTTGACAAGTGATTGTTTGTTGGGTCGCGGGTTTGGAGTGGGATTTGCACCCGGAATCTTCCACTACAGCAGCAGGTAACCTGCTTCAGCGAGGCATGGGCTTGTACCTCAAATACCGGAGGGTCGGGCATGTTAGAGGGTCAGAAACAGGGAATGAACTGGGTAAAGGCGACATCCATTAGCTTAGTGTGGCCATTGCCTGGGCTCCTGCCTAAGCGATCGCACCGCGCATTCACTGGGTAATACTGTCACAGGGACTTGTTCCCTTCCTAATAATCCCAGCAAGCTGCTGCCACAACATAGCGGCACATAGTCAGCTTTACTAATGACTGGCACTTGTGTAGTAGAGATATTATTAACAGCATTATCATTAATAAATATTATTAACAGCATTATCATTAATAAATATTATTAACATAGCATTATCATTAATATTATTAACAGCATTATCATTAATAAATATTATTATTAACATAGCATTATCATTAATTAATATTATTATTAACATAGCATTATCATTAATAAATATTATTAACATAGCATTATCATTAATAAATATTATTAACATAGCATTATCATTAATAAATATTATTAACAGCATTATCATTAATATTATTAACAGCATTATCATTAATATTATTAACAGCATTATCATTAATATTAACATAGCATTATCATTAGGAAATATTAACATAGCATTATCATTAATTAATATTAACAGCATTATCATTAATAAATATTATTAACAGCATTATTATTAACAGCATTATTATTAACAGCATTATCATTAATTATTATTAACAGCATTATCATTAATTAATATTAACATAGCATTATCATTAGGAAATATTATTAACATAGAATTATCATTAATTAATATTATTAACAGCATTATCATTAGGAAATATTAACAGCATTATCATTAGGAAATATTAACAGCATTATCATTAGGAAATATTAATAACATAGCATTATCATTAATAAATATTAACAGCATTATCATTAGGAAATATTAATAACATAGCATTATCATTAATTAATATTATTAACATAGCATTATCATTAATTAATATTATTAACAGCATTATCATTAGGAAATATTATTAACATAGCATTATCATTAGGAAATATTAATAACATAGCATTATCATTAATAAATATTATTAACAGCATTATCATTAGGAAATATTAATAACAGCATTATCATTAATTAATATTATTAACATAGCATTATCATTAGGAAATATTATTAACATAGCATTATCATTAGGAAATATTAATAACATAGCATTATCATTAGGAAATATTATTAACAGCATTATCATTAGGAAATATTAATAACATAGCATTATCATTAGGAAATATTAATAACATAGCATTATCATTAGGAATGTAAAGTAGTGTTGTCCTTTAGCACTGGGGAGAAATGATTTACTCTCATTCTAAGATGTGCTGCAGAAGTAGTGTGTGGTTTACCAAAGTGATGTTGTTCCTGTATCAGCACAGCCTTCCTGTTTCACTTAGGGGGTTATAGACTAAAGTCCATATTGCTATGGTGTGAATTCGCAGGCTAACGTCAGTCACAATACACTGCTACTGTCACAGTTGCGCCTTTATAACGAGATTATTATCGTAGTCACATCTTTGCTTTGGAAATATCATGGCAGTCGCAACTTTACTATAGGAAATTTGTCACAGAATGGGAATCCGCTGTTTGAGAATTCAACAGTCAAATTCTCACTTTATGAAAGTGTTTATATGGCGCTGATATATTACGCAGCACTTTAGAGAGGTTCATCATTCACTTCAGTCCCTGCTCTGTGGAGCTTACAATCTAGTTTCCCTATTCAGTCACACACACAGATGTATGTATTTGGATTGTGAGAGAAAACTGGAGTGCCCGGAGGAGGCCCATGCAGGTGCGAGGAGAACATTCAGGTCCTCATTCACCATAGTGCGAAGTGAGCCATATGGTATTATGTGCATGCTGATGTCCTGTATGCGGACATCAGCATGCGCATTAAAGGGATTAACCTCCCGGCGAGAGCACTCGAGTCTCTTCGCCGGGAGGGGAATCCCTTTAAAGCGCATGCTGATGTCCGCGTGCAGGACATCAGCATGCGCATAACACCATATGCGAATGAGGGCCACAAACTCCATGCAGGTGAAGTCCAGGGAGGAATTGAACCTAGAACCCAGCACTGCAAGGCAGCAGTACTCCCCACTAAGACACCGCACTGCCCGTAGTCAATAACCACCTTAGTGACTGAGGCACTGTCATGTTTTGAGAGAATAATATGCTCCTTAGCCTATTGTAGCTTATGGTGCAATAAGAAAAACATTGTTTGTGCACTTATCTGATTCATGTTTGTGAGTCATGCCCAGAATTGTTAGCAGGGGGTAACTGCTATTGGAGGCCCCACCAACTCAACAAACCCATGTAGACTAGAGAGACAGACATGCATATGTAGGCTTCAGAGTATTGTTCAATTAAATGGATGGCCTGCTGGGCATTAAACACTACTACTAGTATAACTGAGCATTTAACAGAGTAA
Source organism: Pipa parva (assembly GCA_019650415.1). NCBI lineage: Eukaryota > Metazoa > Chordata > Amphibia > Anura > Pipidae > Pipa > Pipa parva. Next base: position 3,070 of record WMED01006698.1, read on the forward strand.
ATGGGGGTGTAAAAGCATTTTAAGGGGCCCCATTTGTCAGGTTGTTGGGGTGTGTGTGGGGGGGGGGGGAATCATGATTTCAGATTTCAGTCCTGACCTCCGTCAAAATCTTTATTGGAAACAGTCCCTTTATTTTGTCATACAAAATTTTATCTGACTAAAATAACAACTGTAGTGCAGCTTAAGTTTGCTTACTTGTAAGTGTTACTACATCAGCAAAATGTATGTGGTTATTGGAGGTAAAACCAAATTAGTTTGGGTTTAGGAGCTAATCTCTAATGCAAAATGAGAGAGGATTTTTAATAATAATTATATTTTTATTATGTTGTAGCATTTTGTTTTTGGGCATTATTTTTTAGAATGACTTTTTCATTTTGCTTAATTTTTTTTTTTTTGTTTGACACTGTTAGTTTTGATCACTGACCCTTGGCAACCATGTTTTTAATTTGTCCATGGTTTAAATTTCCAATTTCTAATTTTTTATTATCTTTTTGTTCAAGCCCTGTATGATCCCTTTTCCTCTCTGTACTTAATTGTATAGTAGGTTTCTAAATTAATTTATCTTAGCAACCAGAAGACCATTCAAATGTGAATAAGAACAAAAATATAAACAAAAGTTAAATGGATTTCTGCAAAGAGTAAAACTGTTCACAAATATGCTGAAAAGTAAATCGGAGGCAGACAATCCCTTTAAAACTGAAGATTTGAATGTAAAATTTTAGTTTATCATGTTTAGCCTTTCTGTAAATAGTAACTATTATTTTGAAATATTTATATATTTTTTTAAACCAATATTGTTCTGCTTACAGCTACACAAATCAACATCATGAAGCATATTGTAGACAAAGCAAGGCAAGCGTTTCTTACTGGAAAGACACGTTCCATAGATTTCCGAATCCAGCAGCTAAAAGCCCTGAAAAGAATTATCACTGAGCATCAAGCTGAACTCTGCAAAGCTCTGAAAGATGACCTAAACAAGGTTCCTTTTATGCACATGACCTATATTCTTCTATAAATTTGCCACATTTACAAAAAGAAATTAAAGGCTATTACAAATTTCAGTTATTCCAATATTTATTCAAAAAAATAAATAATGTGAATTTTTTTTTTACAGTTATTGAATCTAAATTCACTGTCTATTTTTCCATGCAAGAAGCATTAACGTGCACCTGTCACCTCAAAACACTAATACTTATTTAAGTTGTACTAATGAAATAAACATTTTGTATATACAGTATATATATATATATATATATATATGTATAGAAAATGTACCTTTAAACAGCATTTCTCTCGGTCATCTTCCCTGTCAGCCTGCCTTTTCTTTCCTGGGTCGGGTGATGATGATTGACATTATAGCTCCTCCAATCAGATCCCTGCTAGATCGTGATTTAAGTGATCTGATTGGAGGTGTTATAATGTCAATCATTATTTAGCCCTGCCCAAATGACCCTCTGGAAAGAAAAGGCAGGCTGACAGGGAAGATGACAGATGCTGTTTTAAGGTACATTTTTTAAATACATTTATATTTACAAAAAACGTTTATTTCATTTGTACAACCTAAATTAGTATTAGTTTTGAGGTGACAGGTGCACTTTAAGCAATTTGCTTCTATATGAAATTTATGCAGAGACAACCAGTTACAATAAAAAATGTATGATAAAATGTATAATTCATAAAAAAGCAAGTTTAAAATATTACTTCCTTATACAAACAGGGTATACTATTTAATATAAAAACTGACCTGCCTGGGGGGGGGGGTTTACTATTTTTATGTGCAGGGTGGCATTGCATAGGAAAGTCATGAGAAAACAGGCCAAGGGAAAGCAAAGTGACAACATGTAGTACTGCGGTACCAAGTACTAAGACATTTTAGATATAGGGAGAGGGCAGTGAAAATAGACAATTCTAAGGTAAAATGAATAGGCCCTACCAGGGGAGAAAAAGTATAAATAGTAATGGCCCTCAGTCCTACATACCCCTTAATTAGCGGCAGTGAATGGCAAGCCAATAAAACTCCAGTATAAGCTTTTAGTGCTTCTTGGGAGGTAATCAAAGTTAGGGGCCCAATATTTTTAATGCAATGTTAGTTAAAGGACCAGTAACACCAGAAAAAGAAAATTGATATTTGAAATAAAATGTCAGCTGTCAGCATACCTTACACATGTGCCAAGTGACACAGTATTGAAACAAATAATTCAGCCAGCTGCTGGGTAATCCCCTCTGGCTTGCTGAAAGGGTTAATTTAGCTAGTCATGGGCAAAGAAATGTTCCAATTTGCAAATTGTATGCAGATCTTTTTGCTGATATACGGGTGGCCATACACTGAGTATTTTTTTTAAACTGTCATTAGATTCAGTTGCTTTAGAACGAATGTCTTAAAATTGGGGTGGGTGTGTGCGCGCGCAAATCAGTTAAAGCAATCAACCTTAAACTACAATCAATTGTCAAATTGATGGGGCAGGTTTGCAAATCTTTCTTGTTGCCTTTAGCAATGGATTGCTCATTCTTGCTGTGAATTTCTGCATTGTTGATTAGTGCAACAGGGTGTGTGTGGCCATTTCAAAGGGGAACTATGAGCTTATTTCATCTAGGGTAATTTACAGATAGCAATGTTAGGCTCCAGTGCTGCCTCTGATCTCTTCTGCATTGCCAAAATCATCTTTGCTTGACAGCCACTGTGGTTTTCCTTCAGTTCCTGTCTGTTTTGGCAAAAAGAGCATGCGCAGTACTGAGAGTAAATTAGAGGACTGGTTATTTTTGGAGAGAAATAAAGTTATAAAATAACCTTGATTGGTTGTAGCATACTACATATAATTTATGTTTTTTACCTTTTCTTTTCTAGAATGAATACGTTGCTTATAACTATGAGATTATGGGATTACTGGGTGAAATTAATTTGGCCATTGATAATCTTCCAAAATGGACTGCACCTGAGCATGTTAATAAGAACATTTTGACATTGCGGGATGATGTATTCATTAAGTATGAGCCTCTTGGAGTTGCCCTCATCATTGGAGCTTGGAACTATCCTCTGTTGGTTCTCCTGCAACCTCTAGTAGGCGCTATAGCAGCAGGTACAGTTATTACTCATGCTTTTTAGTAACATCTCTTATGCTGAATGATCTCATTTCCTGCTATTAATACTAAAAAATTTGTAATCACTTGACAGAGTCAAAAGGGTGTGTTTAAATGACAAAACGGTAAATTGATTTTAGGTTTAATGTTAGTTTATATAATGAAGCCCTAAACCAAAGTTACAAAGATTGCTTTTACCCATGTTCTGTGCTTATATCTGGGTAACTTTTTAATAGACTTTCTTTTTCCATTTTCAAATAAAAGTATGATATAGGAATCCTCCCTTTCTGATTTCCCCTTTGGCGATAAGGGAGAGATGCCAACAGTCACAGCCCATGTTATTTATATATTGCATTGCAATAAAGATACTTTAAAGAGAATATTGCATTATTTCCCCGTCATTTGTCTTTCTGTGCTAAACTCCCCTAGCTTAGCAGTAAAAAAAAAAAAAAAAAAAAAAATATTAGCCACACATGTATTTTGCTACTTCTTTTATAGAACAATATTGGGGCATATTTACTAAAGTCTAAATGACTTTTGTTATCAATAGTAAATTGTGTTTTTTTTTTTTTTTACTGATTTCAATCTCTTCTCCTATTTACTATGTTTCTTTGTAGGTTTCCAGCCCTGGTTTTTGTTGTATATCATTAACGCCAGATAATATCGATATTACTGATAATTTCACTAACCATTTTATCCCGACATTTAGTAAATTGGGTGTTTGATTTTTCCAGTCAATATCAGCTACATTACATTTCTCCACTCTCTTTGTGGCGTTATTCATTATTATCAATGGGCACTGAGTGTGATGTTAGTTCCAAAGTACTGTTTGTTGAAATGGCGTATTTATCAATATCCTTATGTATATTATTATCAACAAGTTAACTTTTACATATAAATTTACATTTAAATCCATCGTCGCTATATAGCGTTAATGATATCGATATATTTACTATAACTTCGCCGCAATAAAATAAAAATTGCAGCTTGATTAATTGCCACCAGCGAAATTCCCCAAATTCCCCAATTTACTTTAGTAAATATAATGTGTAGAAAGGAGCAGAGGCATTATGGGGCATATTTATGAATGTATAATAACAATAATGTACTGCTTTATGCCTCCATATGTTATCAATGGGAGACTTACAATCCTCAGGCTTGATTTAAAAATAAAAAGTGCTATCAGCAAAATCGAAACTGGAAGTATCATGCCAGACGCCAGCGATAACATACTACTGCTGAAGTGATATGTTACAGTACACCTTTGGGTATACTTTAGGGGCAATAAATGACCCCAACTTGATGGAACATTGCTTAGACTGGTTTCTTGTCTTTGCAGTGAGACTCGTTTGTTTGTTAGCATTTTCATTCATTGTCATCATGTGCTGTTTTCTTGATTATATCCTAAAGGTAATGCAGCAGTGATAAAGCCTTCAGAAGTCAGTGAACATACCGCCAAATTTATGGAGAACTACATTCCTCAGTACTTAGATAAGGTTAGACAATTGTTTGTTTTTTTCACATAACTCATATGTGTTTATTGTAACTTAGAAACTGTTTTTCTTGGAAATATGGTATAAGCCAGTGGTGGCGAACCTTTTTGGCACAGAGTGCTGAAAAGGTGATGTCACTCATCATCGCCATCCCCCGAAGTGCCAGCGCTGATGAGTGATGTCATTGCGCCTGCATCGAGGGAAGAGTGCTCCTGCGTCGGGTAAGGAACGCACCCCAGCGAGCAAGCGCTCCTTCAGTGTAGGCTGCGGATATGGCCTGAAAATTGGGGGTTATTTAGAAAGGTTTCCCATGACTAATATAGGATTAAAAATAACTTTTGACATGGCAATAAAAACTTTTTAAAAATAATGCTGTAGATTCTTAGTTGGAATGAACTCAAGGCAGATTGCAGGTACAGGCTGTTCGATAGTCATTTTGAACAATTAATTTCAGTCTGATTGAACTCACATTCAAGTGTTTGCCTTTCATATATAGCCAGTGTGAAGGATACAGTTCCCAAATCATAAGCTGAAAAAATAACCACTGCAACAAACCACTGGGGCTGGTGGCATTTCTGCTTCCAAAAACTCTGGCTGTAGAGTTTCTGGGTACATTTCTTTGGCCTGGGGGCCTGGGGCAAGGCTTTAAATATAGCATGCCTACATTTTACGGCTTATGACCGGTGGCTATTCTGAATTCAAAATTCCCCATTTTTATAACATTTATACTTTTTTCTGTTAAAAGTCAGGATTATCATGTCAGATCATTTTCCTAGCTGGGCAGTAATACTGACGCCTGCGTTTTATTTTTTCCACTATTCTAAAGATTATCTATTTGTCATGTTTTGTAATTTTTGTCAGTGACTTCTGTGAGCTAAGATTTATGCCTAATTTCTGTTGTGTAGGGTGTGATCTGACAACTCTTTAGGCTGTCAGAGAAAGTTGGGTCTTTTACCCATGGAATTTTGGGAAATGGATTTCCAGGCTGTACCATTTTGCTCAATCAAACAGGGTTGTTCAGGGGCTTTTCAAAATAAATGCTACCTTGCTTGATTCCTCACTTTAAAGGAACAGTCTGGCCAAAAAAAACACAAACATTTATTTATTTATCCTAATTACCAACTTTTATTAAATACGATTTATAATTAATTTTTTTTTTTAAGTTAAAATTCTTACCAGTAAAGAAGTGTTATACAACACTTCCGTGTTGCATACCCCATCTTCAGATACTGCCGGTGTCTATACGGCATCTGAATCAGGCGATCCCTCTCATGAGTGCATTGCTCTCCAGCTGCGCTCCTAGTGAAGCCCTGCATTGGCACTTCCTAGAAGTCACTTGTAGAGCGCCCTTGTGATCAATGCATCCTCCCTGGATGATGTGCACGCTCTCCCATGTGACTTCCAGGAAATGCCGATGTGTGACCTCACTAGAAGTGCGGCTGAAGAGGAATGCGCTCATGGGAGGGTTGGCCTGATTCGGACGCCGTAGAGTTGCCGGCAGTATCTGAAGATGCGGTATGCAACACGGAAGTGCTGTATAGCACTTTTTTACAGGTACAAATTTTAACCTTTTTTTTTTAAAATTTGATAATAAATCGTATTTTATAAAAGGTGGTAATTAGCATAAATAAATGTATTATTTTTTATTTTCAGCCTGACTGTTCCTTGAGATATAAGTAGTTTTTTTTTTAAATAAGCATTAACCTAGAAAGAAAACAGTCCAAAAGTAAATTCAATTGAACGCACTTTTAATAACAGCATAGAAAGAATGTGAATATATTTATACTCCATCAGCATTGCATTCAGGCCAGATAAATGTAGTGTTGGGTATGAAGCAATGTCTGCTGGATTATATGTGTATTGAACAGACGATATCATACTGATTTTACTCCTAAAGTGATATTTATTCACATAAAGCCATAACAGCAATATTCAACAAAAGCTTCCTTTGTATCGGACATTTTGAGAAACACATTCTTTTTTTTTTTTTGGTATGTTGTACACAGAGTAAACTATGGTGTGATATATACGTTTGTATTTAACCCTAAACATTTTTCATTTCAGTTCAGAAATATAATTTGCTGTTTATTGCTTATGCTTATACTTTTTTGTTTTTGGCATGATTATTTAATGAACTTTTATTAAAAGATGCAATGCTGGCTTTGATCATTTAGTCAGTAACAAAAAGATTCCAAATCCTCCTTTATCTACTATGTTGTTTAGGCCAGGGTCACACTAGCTGTTTTATAGCTGAGCTTGAACAATAGTATCCATTGCTTCCTGTGGGGTCTAATTTGTTTTGCACCATATACAATAAGGAGCCTAATTAAAAACAACTCGGCTGAAAAACAGCTAGTGGGACCCTGGCCTTAGACTGGTTTCTGGCTAGCGTTGCATGACATTTTTCACTGTTTTGTGGCCCCTACCCATGGGAAGTGCCATAATTCTGTAACTAGTTGTTCATAGGGTTATAAGAAAGTTCCACTGTAAAATGTATATTCTGTTAACTACTTTAAGAGGGTAATTCAGCAGTGTGCGAAGTGAGGTCTGGATCCTTCGGCTCACTTCTCACATGCTGTTATGCGCTCGCTGATGTCCGCGTGCAGGACATCAGCGAGCGCATAACAGCCTTTGCGAAGTGATGCGAAGGATCCGCAGCTCACTTCACACATTGATGAATTACCCCCTAAATCTTATGTATGTATTCACTCTGTTGGTCTAACTTTTATTACAGGAGCTGTACCCCGTAGTAAATGGTGGGGTGCCAGAGACTACTGAACTACTCGCACAAAGATTTGACCACATTTTTTACACAGGCAATACTAATGTTGGTAGAATTATAATGTCAGCTGCATCAAAGTTCCTTACCCCTGTCACCCTCGAACTTGGAGGGAAGAGTCCATGTTACATTGATAAAAATTGTGATATCGACATTGCAAGTAGGTGAGTTATGTTGTATGACTGTGGAATGGAGGTAAAGGTCAATAAACATACTCTTTTGTAACATGCACTTTTGTCGTTGAAAAGAAAAAAAAATGTGGCAAAAATAATTTTATTTAGAATTAACTGTTAATGGAGAGTTTTTAACAAAGAACTGGCCTAGGAGGATTATATGTTTTTTTAATATTATTTTTTCTGCTTTTATGGTCACATAGTTGTAAGTACAGTATAATCCAATTACAAGTGGGCAATACAATGAGGTGTATGATCTATTCCTATTATTGAATGATTATATTTATGAAAGAGTTTATTTTTAATCAACTTCACAATATTCCACTATAAAGGAACAGCATTTAAGTAGGTTTTCTTTAATGCATTTTGTTTTTCCTGGAATGATAAAGGAATGTTAATACCATATTATAATCAAGGTTCCTAATAAATATATATATATATATATATATATATATATATATATATATATCGTGGAACAAAGATGCTTTAACTCTAAGCAATTATTTGGGGCAATGACAAAATGCAATTAATCCTCCTTCTGATTTCAGTGGTGACCATGTCAAAAGTTACTTATTGCTTTATTGGGAAAATGCAGAAATCGTGGTTTCCCTGCAAGAAAGTCACTAGTGTTTATTCTACCCCTGTGTTTCAGCCAAAGGCAACCAGGTAGTAAAGTAATGTGCTGTCCTCTGGAAGATGGCACAAGTGCAGTGATCTAAATCACTAGTGAGGTCCCCAGCTTAATAATCTTATGCAAACTTGAAATGCCTTTAGTTTTTTCTGATTTTTGGAACATGTTGACTCTTATTTTACTTCTCATTCATTATGATTTTTACTAAGAGAGAATCAGAATATCTTTTCAGGCCATCTTTACATTAAATAAATGTATTATTATATATTTTTATTATACAGCAAGGGAACATGGGTGAGTGCAATAGTTTATTGTTTTGAGTAGTGACATTCCCAGGTTCATCTCCTTCGTATATTTTAATGAATCTCTTTGAGCCCCTCATTGCACTCTTCTTTTTCTTTACATATTCTCTACAATTGCATGGCACTCCCTGTTTGGCTTCCCCTCTGTGCAGATGCTTATCCAGTTTATGCTGGCTTATCTCAAGTACTTTGGGTTATCGGTACTGATTGTAGGCAGTGGGGTTGTAGTGATGAGCAGTATCTGGGCAGTTGTGGTACCCACCAGTTTCTAATATTTGTTTTTCACATAAAGTACATTTACAGGTTAGTGATACTTGTCATTTTCTACTGGGGGTAACTGTAAATGGATTCAAGTTTTCATAAAGATTTGTCTAAAAATAATTAAATTTTTTCTTTCTAAATTTGCTAAACTGTTCATTTATAAATGAACTGTAATGTCCATAGCCTGGTATATAAAGAAGCATCAGCCATTTGTTTTAATGGAAGTTTCTTTATGTTTGTATTTTTAGGCGTATAACATGGGGAAAATTTGTTAACTGTGGCCAGACATGCATTGCCCCTGATTACATTTTATGTGACAAGTCCATCCAGGATAATTTAATTGTAAAGATCAAGGAAACATTAAAGGTATGTGGTATTTACAAGGTTCAGTATTGTTTATAATTCCCAAAATTTATTAAACTCGGAAAAGCTCATTTTCACTTTTCCGAGTTTGATCAGGCGAACACCTGGAAGTTTCTCGCGGTACGTATCGCGAGATTTGTTTCAATCCATACTTACCGAGAAAAACTTTTTCCATTGAACATATCCATGGAAAGGGTAGCCGTAATTTACATTAGTGTAGTATGGCTACCTTTCCATGGAAATATTCAATGGAAAAAGTTTCTCTTGGTAAGTATCGATCCAAACAAATCTCGCGATACGTACTGCGAGAAACTTCTGGGTGTTCGCCCAATTAAACTTGGAAAAGCCGAAATGGCCTTTTCTGAGTCTAATAAATTTCTATGCCTATTAGTTATGTTATGACTATGTCTTATTTCTCGTCTGTCATTGCTAGGTTTCTCTCTCCATAAATAAAATTTCTCTCTTATTCAAGAAACATTTTGTTTTTAACAAATTTTTTTCAGGAATTTTATGGAGACGATGTCAAGCAATCTAAAGATTATGAAAGGATCATTAACAAGAGACATTTTAAGCGTCTTCTGGGGTTGATGGAGGGACAGCAGATAGTTCTTGGAGGAACACATGATGAAGAGACTTGTTACATAGGTATTGTGCATTCATGCAAATTATTAATAGAAAGTTAGATTGATGGTAAAGGACTATTTAATTTGCAGCTTTATAACCTGGGACTGTAGTGCCTTATTGTTGCTAAATAGTATGAACAGCATTCATTACCCAATAAATACTATAGATATGAAGTAAGTAGCACCATTGGGACAATTCTCTAATTATGGTCTAACAATTGAGGCCTTGGATATTTTCTGCAATGTCAACCCCTGGTAGGTAGGTGTAAGCCAAGAGGAAAAGAAACACCAGATTTGTTTAATAAATGCCAAACATTAAGGGGTTATTCACTAAAGACCGAATTGTTGCGTATAGGTGCGAATTCACCAAATAAAGACAGTTGCAATAGGCTGCTACTGTTGCAGGCGTGTCCTTATAATGAGAATATTGTTGTAGTTGTGACTTTATTATGGGAAAATTGTCGCAATCTTAACTTTAGTAAATTGTCTCAAGTTTACAATGGGGAAATTGTAGCAGATTTGCTATGGGAATCCGATGTTTGAGAATTCGACAGTCGTATTCGCAGTTTAGTGAATAACCTCCTAAAAAGTTAGAGTTAAAAGCCCAGTAACCACAAAAAATAAAAAATTCTCATTTGGATTATCATGGCCTTTTTTAAAATAAAGCACTTTATAATATTTGCAAGGGCGAAATTTATTAAACTCTGAAATGCCATTTGTGCGTTAAGAGTTAATAAACTTGGAAAACCGCAAACGGCTTTTCTGAGTTTGATAAATTTCACCCGAATCAAATGTATATAGACTTTAAGGGTATATTTTCTAACATAAATTAGACTCTATGAATCATATTCACTCCATTTCATTGTCAGTTTTCATTTCGCTGTACTTTTCGATTTCCCTGATTCGTAACGGATCCATAAAAATGCTTCCCAGTCGAAATAAATTGTTATTGATAAATATCAGTCAGGTTCATACTTTGCAATGTTTTGTCCCTTCCGTCTCTTTTCAGTGGGAAATTATTTGGCCAAAGTGACATAACCAACTCCATAGAGAATAATGGGTTTACACCAGTCCGAGGGGGTTATTCACTAAGGTGCGAATTCGACTGTCGAATTCGCAAACAGTGGACTCCCATAGCAAATCTGCTACAATTTCCCGGTTGTAAAGTCGCGACAATTTTCCCATAATAAAGTCACGACAATTTTCACATAATAAAGTCGCGACTGTGACAATATTGTCATTATAAAGACATGACTGCGACAGTAGCATTCTATTGAAATTGTCTTTATCTGGTGAATTCGCACCTATACGCAACAATTCGGACTTTAGTGAATAATCCCCGGAGGGTGGAGAACTTTTTTGGTTGATAAACTTCTAAGATCAGCTTAGTAAATAGGAGAAAATGATGGCCATTTCATTAAACATAGGCTGTTACTCCTTTAGTAAAGGCTTTTCAGTGTCATGAATATGTATTCACTACTGTTTATCAGCAAACACCGCTAGTAGCTGAATGAGCAGTCCAAGGGCAAAATTTACTAAGGGCGGATTTTATCCGCCTGATCGCAATTTGTACCGCACGTGTGGAATTCTGATCGGTTTGCGATCACACAATTGCAATTCTGATCGATTTGCGATCGCACAATCACAAATTTATCAGAATTCCGCACGTGCGGTAAAAATACCGCACGTGCGAACAGAAATTAACTTCGGGCGATCGCTTCGCCCTTAGTAAATTTCGCCTTTGTTTATTTAGCAGATTGAAGATGCCCACCTGCAGCAAAGAAATAAGTAAACACAAAGCAATGAAAAATAAATAATTCTTCAAAGATATTTTTAGCTTTGTTTTTTTAAAATTAGTTTTGTAAATTGTCTATTGCTTCTAGCATTTTTACACACTTTGAAGACTTGAGCTATATCCCCTCTTAAATTTGAAACCTTTCATTTCTCAGGTTGACTTGTGTTGATCTGCTTAGAGCCCCAATTTCAAGCAGGTGTTCAAACCTTTGACCTTTTGTTCTGTACGCAACACATTTCGTTGTGTTAAATACCAAAAAATTAGCTCCAATTTATCAATCCTGTACTGACCTTGATGCTACTAAATATTAGCCAAGGCCTTTACTTAAATTAAGTTCAGCATGCATTCTTCAATTTAAATTAAAATAACCCATGTAAATGTATAGTTTACATGGCTAAACTTCTATTTTGCAGAACCAACTATCCTTGCTAATGTGAATCCTGAATCAAAAATTATGCAAGAAGAGATTTTTGGACCTCTGCTTCCTATAATATCTGTGAGCAATGTAGAAGAAGCTATTGAATTCATAAACCAAAGAGAAAAACCTCTTGCACTTTATGTATTTTCTAAAGACAAGCGGGTAAGTCTAACTAAATTATTTAACTATAATTCTTTTTATGAAATACTTGGTGATATTTTTTTTTCTTGGACTAACAGTCGGTTTAGATAGACAAGCTTTCAAGAGGTCTGTCCTCCCTTTCTCAAGTCACAAACAATACTGAATTTAGAAATTAGAAATGAGTTGCAAAGTCATAAAAACAGGCAAAAAGACATTATATTTAAATAAACTATTGGAGCACAAAGCAATCAAGTAAATACTGTTAGGAATAGGTTAGAGCTGACAAATGGTGGAGGGGTGATAAAGGGGGTGGAATTGTCTGTTTTGGAGACAATCACAGTTTTAGGCCAGGTTCACACTGGCTTATTTGAGCATTGTGCTTTTAGAAAAGTGTATCCTGAAATTATGCCAGCAAATTTAGGGCAGCATATATTTGAGACGTGCTTTTCTATTGTACTTATATGACGCAGTGTGAACACTCCCTCAGTGTTCGCGGCTCCTCCTGTGTGTGCACATTCTTTGGGTAACTGTACCCCATACAGATTTGGTTAGCAAATAGAGAGCACCTTCCCTACTCCTGGGTTGCCTCCTTGGGGTTTCACAGTGCTGCAAAGCCAAGTTGCATAGCAGAGTCTTTAACCACTAGTCCCCGTTTCTCTCAAAAGGATTTTCAGCCTCAGTCACAGAATCAACTTTTCAGACTTCCAACTCCAACTACACCCAAATGGCTCTCCCAGCTGCCTTTTAACCAGGCTCTAGCCTGCAGCTGGAAAACATGGAATGATCTCCAGAAGTATGTCTGCATAATTGGGGCAAAATACCCCCCCTCAAATAGGGGATCCAACTAAAATCAGAAATATGTTAACAATGATTAGACCCTAGAGCAGGGGTCAGCAACCTTTTTGGCTGAGAGAACCATATATGTATGGCTCTGCTCAGCCTTTTTGAATCCGGAGCCGTTAACGTCATATGTGACGTCACATAGGTGACGTCAGTGGCTCCTGATTGGCTAGCAACCCGGAAACTGGTGATGTCAGTGACTCCAGATTGGCTAGCAACCTGGAAGCGCTGAGAGAGCTTTGTCTCTCCAGCGCTTGCCAGCAATTAGCAGTCAGACTGTAATGAGCAGCGCTTGCATGTGAGCACTGCTCGTTACAGTCAGAGAGCCAGATGCGGCCATCAAAAGAGCCACATCTGGCTCGAGCCATAGGTTGCAGACCCCTGCCCTAGAGAAACAGTCATCAACAGTCATTAGTCTAATTGCCTGTGGGGAGTATATTGTATAATATATTGTATAAATATGGGGCATATTCTATTATAATTTTACTTTTGGTGGAGAAAGACACTTTTGTTGGATCTTGTAATGTGTGTTTTTTTTCCTAACATATGTATTCAAGCCACATTTACCATGGAATTTATTAACCTTTCAGGTGATTGAAAAAATGATCTCTGAGACATCAAGTGGAGGTGTCACTGCAAATGATGTTATCATGCATTTCACAGTTGTAGAATTACCATTTGGAGGAGTTGGTATGTAATTTGTTAAAAAAAACAACAACAACAATTTAATATGGTACCAAATGCCATTGGCTTGTCATGAATGTCTTATGTTACAACCTGCATGCATTAATGCTACATAGGAGCAATCAGTTTCTATTACATACAGCTAAAATTAGTGTGTTTAAGCTATTTTTTATGCTACCTACCTATACTGGCAAAGCAGAGAACATATATTTGTACCCTGTGTTTATCAACAATGCAGATTCACACAGAACAGTATTTCACATTTTTTTGTGGCCTCATATCTAAGGGCTACTTGTTGAGTGGAATTTTAATTCAGATAAAGACACTCTGCATAGGTAGGGATACTTTAGACAATACTTCTTGGAAAATTAAACAGAGTTTTGTCCAGAATCCTAATGTTCATATAGTCTCCCTGCCTGAACTAAATAACTGTGCAGTTGCTTCTGTGGCTACAGCAAGTAGAACAACCTACCCATAGCTGATAAGACCCAGTGGGCTGCTAATATATCTGTCCAGAAATATATGGGGGTTATTTACTAAAGTGAGAATTCAACTGTCGAATTCTCAAACAGCGGATTTCCATAGCAAGACCGCAACAATATTCCCATAATGAAGTTGTGACTGCGACAGTAGCAGTCTATTGCGACTGTCCTTAGGTGGCGAATTCACACCTTTACACAAAAATAACCCCCATAGTCCGGTTCAGTTCTAAATTGAGAAAATCTATAGTATTTCTTTAAAATAAATAAAACTGGTATGATTTTAGATAAAATGTCAGAACCCTATTGGAGAGAATAATTTGCATCTGTTACCCCCAAAATGGTTTAAGCCATATTAGTCCAGATAAATAGTAAGAAAGATGAGTACTGTAGTATTATATGATTATAAAGATGGGTACTGTAGTATTATATGATTAGAAAGATGAATACTGTAGTATTATATGATTAGAAAGATGAATACTGTAGTATTATATGATTAGAAAGATGAGTACTGTCTACTTGAACTAACAGTTCAATGTATAAGATAAACTTTTGAGAGATATTCCCGTTTAATTTGTTACAAACTGTGTCTCCTTTTGTATTCTTTGAGAGGTAGTTATTCATATTCTGTATTTATGAAACTTGTTGAAAGTTTTTCAATTCCTGATTGCAGTTATCTTTAATTTGCTACATAAACACCTATGCAGTCAATCATAGCTCTTTTGGATAACTAAGTGATACCGTAATAAAAGCATATTTATATGAGCAATATTAATATTTTGGAAACCATTTGGTAATTTCAGAAATGCAAATAAATTTAGGTGAAATCTGCAAAACCAGTTGTACCTGCAAAACAGGCTGTTTTTAGCAGTGAAAAGTGACTGCAAGAGAAAATGGTGGAAAAAGAGAAGAGAATACTGTGAAGACTTTAGTGCAGTGTTTTGGAATGAAAATGTTTTTCCTAACAAAGATTAATAAATGGCCCCCTATATAACAGTATTTATAATGATACATATACTAGGAGCACAATTCTTCTACTCCCTTTAAAGACTTTAAAGCAGAGGTCCCCAACCTTTTTTGCACCAGGGACCGGCTTTAAGCAAGAC
>WMED01006700.1:0-18234 GCA_019650415.1 Pipa parva
TTGTGTAACAGAGTAAATTACTTCCTCACCCCAGAGACAGTCTCTTTCTGGGTTTTTTTTAACAGAATTGCAGATACCAGTTTCTAACCACCTGACAGCTTGTGCTATCTTTTCTTTATTATTATTAATATAATATTAATTGCTCTGCAATATTTAATCTTTTTTTTCTCACCTTTATGTAGAAACTTAGACTGAGCTATCTCCCTGTTATATTCAATATTTTCTCTGGTCTCTCAGACAATGGAACAACTTATCTACTATTTGCTTTTGTGTGTATTTTCTTACTTATCTTCCCATCCAGCGCATTGGTGCCGCCTATAGATTTCTCTCTGGGAACACAAACAACCTTCATTTCTCTAATTCATTCAGGACTAGCCTGACCATATTTGCTCTCAGTGGAGATTGCTACTTGAAACTTCCTGGAATAGGTTACGATAATGGTCTGTATTTTAAACCTCTACAAATGTCCTTTCTACCAGAACTCTAGTCTCTGTATTATCTGCTCACCTTGAAAACTGGCTTTGAAATAACCCAGTAATGATAGTATGTCATTTTATCCTAAATGTACAATTTTTATAACAAGTTTTATTAGATTTAACCCATTATACAAGTAGATATCCTGCATCCCATACCGGAGATATGGAGATTTTGCAGGTTCTTATATTTATAATATAACTGCAGTCAATTTTTATTTTGTATGATTATTTCCTTTTCTTGCAGTCTTTAAATAATTATTTAATCTACTTACAAAAACATTTGAAGAGGTAGACAATATTGACAAAAAGAATGGTTTTTACCCTGTTTATTTACTAGGTATTTATATTTTATTGTAATATGAACTGTAACTGTCTTCACATGCTTTAGATAAAGAATTTAGCAAACTCTAAGTAGTTCTTATCAGACCTGGGCATTGCACAACCTGCGGGCCACATCCGGCCCTCTAACTATCTCTGACCGGCCCGCATGAGCCTGTGAAAATGGGGGGGGGGGGCGTGGCCAATTGCCCTAGGTGTTGGCAAGTTAAGTATATTGCTTTGGCCCTCTAAAACCATTCAAATTTCTCATGTGGCCCTATGGGAAGATTGATTGCCCACCTCTGTTCTTTAGCATAAATACTGTATATGCTAATGTAAGCGGCAATACGATGTAAGAATCTGTATAGCAGACTTACCTTATATTGCTTAATAACAAATTTTTAATAAAAAGACCTTTGAATAATAAAGTATGCTTAGAGGGCAAATATTAATTCAGGAGAACATTTAATAATCAAAATGGCTGTGAACGTTCACATCGCAACTTGGGTTTTTAAATGACTGGTAGAAACAAAAAGGATTCGTTGTTTTTCAGCTGTTCAGTTTTTTACTTATTTTCTAATTATTTTCATGATAAAATGGTTTCTTGTGTATAAAGGTAGCAGAGGACTGTATGCAACCCTGTTAGAGCTGGGTTTTGGCAGTCAGTCTGTAGAGTTAACTACTTATATTTCCCTGTTCATTTGATAGACCCTAGCAGCTGTTATTTAACAGTGCCCAGTTGAAAGAAATTCACAAGGTAAGCAATATTACTCTGTTGCTCACACGATCATTATGATGAGAAACATTCATAATATACAAGGTGACCTCATATCTGAAGTGGCAGATGATCACATAGTGCCCGATGGTCCAATGCATATTTTAAAAGAAGAAATGAAGTTCACAACATTCAATTTGCCCTCAGGCTGGGATACATTAGATACATTCTCAAGGGTTACAAACATTTTGCGCCATGACCCGTTCTGAGATTTATAAGATGGAATTCAAGCTGGAAAAATACACAGTTGAGATCATTCTCTCTCTGAGGCAACACTAGGTGATGTTATCATTACAAGTACTGCACTTGTTACCCTCTTATCTGTTTATGTAAGTTTTCCTCCTATTTAGATTGTAAGCTCTATGAGGCAGGGACCTCTATCCTCTTGTTTCATTCATGGCCTGGCGCTTAGGGCAAAATTTTTTAAAGTTGGAAAGAACGTTTTTGGTCTTTTCAAATTTATCGTGCGAGATCTCATGGTGTTCCCGCAAGATTACCACACAAGCTTTTCGATGGAAAGGCAGCCATAGTTTACATTAGTAGTATGGCTACCGCTTTATCAAAAAAATCAAGATTGAAAATCTCTGCATTAATCTCACAGGAACACCGCGAGATCTTGTGCGATAAACTCAGAAAGACCGAGAGCAGCCTTTCCGACTTTAATAAATTTCGCTCTTAGATGGATGTATCTTCTTTTTTATATGCTTGTAATGTACTTCACTTGTTCTTTGTTAAAAACTTCATCTTGTCTGTATTAGAATTGTACAGCACTGAGGAACATAGGGTGCTATATAATACAAATATACATACAAGTAACATTTTACCAAGATAATTCCCCACATAAAGGACATATGGAGTTTAAAACATTGTTTTTGAACTGCTTGAACCTTCTACTATTCTTTAAAAGTATGGATACGTCTTTGTTTGATGTATTATGGGTAGAGAACAGACACCCAAAAGAGCAACATGTTTTTGAAGAGAACTTCTCTGCTGTTTCTTTAAAGTGGTTGTTGAAGTTCTGAATACATTTTCGATCCCATCTTCCTATAGGATGAGAGATTGCTATCCATCTAAATCACATTCCAAGCTGACGTAAGACAAATCTGCAAACTAAATAATATAGGAAAGGGCAAGAGTGTTAGTTTAATTAACAGCAATTGGTATATTGCATATTATTATACTGTATATAAAACTTGTGGGTGTATACTATCTGCCCAGGTGCTTCATTCACATTAATTCCGTCTAGATGTTTTGCAATATATCTTGGATTAATTAAGGAAAGCAATGTGTGTGCCTTCTCTTGACCAACCGTGACAAGTACGTGACTCAACATTTGAGTTTTTAGTTTGAGAAAATGGCAATAATTTGCATTTCCCTCAATAAAAAACTCCCTAAAACTGAGGTTTCAAGATTAATAACTGTTCGTGTAACAAGATATATATTACTTGACAAAACAAGTATTGTAAAGCAATTTACTTGCTGTAATTGTACACACTAGGGAGGGGTATACTCACTTTGCAACTAACTACTGATAAAATCACCAACCATTGCCCCCTTTTCATTTGCCAAGTGAGCCTGACTTTCCACAGCTGGGTTATTACCCAATCTCGACATATGTGCTAGT
Organism: Pipa parva; assembly: GCA_019650415.1. Lineage (NCBI taxonomy): Eukaryota > Metazoa > Chordata > Amphibia > Anura > Pipidae > Pipa > Pipa parva. Next base: position 3,194 of record WMED01006700.1, read on the forward strand.
TAAAACCAAATAGTTTTTTTACAACCTTTCACACTCATTACTGCCACAATATAAATTCAGCCAACACCAAGTTAATTACCGACAGATAGCAAGTGTATAACGGAGAAAAGCTAATTACAGATCCGTTACATGGAGTAATAAACACATTGTAAAAATCTCTTTATTTACTTTACTGCAAGGCTTCAGATTGCTGCTTTTATCTGTGTTCTTAAATGGTTTCTGTTACACTAAGACTCACTGACTAGGCTTCTTTCCTGCAAATATACTGTATATATTCTGTCGGGAATCACTGAAGTGCTACAGCAGTCTTTAAGGTTGAACACACTGCAAACAGCAAACAGCGAGTTTCTTTCGTACTCAAATGTTTATTAATGGAAAAATGAACTTAACACAGCCTTTCTTTGGCAAATCAAGATTCACTTTAAAAAATAGATTGACCAAATTCCTTGGTCAAAAACACAGTGCGTAACTGCACCCCACACAGGTTTGGTTAACAAAACAGAGTACTTTCCCTTCTGCAGGGTTGTCTTCTTGGAGTTTCACAGTGCTGCAAAGCCAAGTTGTTTATCAGAGTCTTTAACCACTAGTCCCAGTTTTTCTCACAATGATCTTCAGCCTCAGCCAGAGAAATCACTTCCTGACTTCCAACTCCACCCCCGACTGGCTCTCCCAGCTCTACCCCCGACTGGCTCTCCCAGCTGCCTTTTAATCAGGCTCAAGCCTGCAGCTGGAGTGACTAAAAAACTCTGGACTGAACTCCAACAGTATGCCTGCATAATTGGTGCAAAATACCTCCCCTGAAATACAACACCCTCACAGTATATACACTGCCATCTGCAACTAATTCTTGTAATTTATATCCTTATACACTGTGTTCCAAATTATTATACAAATTGGATTTAAGTGACAAAGTTTACATTTTTTATTTTTCCATTAAACTCATAGATGGTATTGTGTCTCAGGGCTCTCTGAATCACTATAATTAATCTCAGACACCTGTGATAATTAGTTTGCCAGGTGAGCTCAAATAAAGGAAAACTGCTTAAGAACGATGTTCCACATTATTAAGCAGGCCACAGGTTTCAAGCAATATGGGAAAGAGAAAGGATCTCTCTGCTTCCGAAAAGCATCAGATAATGCAGTGCCTTGGAGAAGGTATGAAAACATTAGATATTTCACGAAAACTGAAGGGTGATCATCGTACGGTGAAGATATTTGTGGCTGATTCAGAGCACAGATGGGTTTGTGCAGATAAAGGCATAATGGGGAAGGTTTCTGCCAGACAAATTCATCAGATTAAGAGAGCAGCTGCTAAAATGCCATTACATAGCAGCAAACAGTTATTTGAAGCTGCTGGTGCCTCTGGAGTCCCACAAACTTCAAGGTGTAGGATCCTGCAGAGGCTTGCAATGTAATTGTAAGTAATTGATCAAAGGATGTGTGAAAAATGCCGACACTCTCAATTACAAAGATGTAAAAATTAAAAAATATACAGACGTTTTAAATAGCATAACATTTATAATTTTGTGTCTGTATATTTTTTTTTTTTTATATAATTGATCAACTAATATTCTTTATAGGTCATTAAATTTTTCTTTTAAAAATTATTTAGTTTAGGTCAATTTACCTTGTCAATGCATAAAAATAGGATACTTTGGGACCTACTGGTTTCTGAGTTTCCCTTATTTTTAATTTATTTTTAATTTATTTAATTTCCATCTTTTGTTGTTCATTTTATTTTTTGTGGGCATATTTTGGGATCTTTTTTGGATCGGTGGGTGTTTAATATTTTAGACACGCCCACCGCCGATAATGATCTCTTTTGAGATCGGGTAATATAGGGAAATATTTACTTTTCACATTGTTCCCCATTTGCCTTCATATGTGACGCGGTTGTCATGACACTGGGTGCGTCCACATTGGCTTATTTTATTTGAGAAGACTGCGCACGCTCTGTTTATACAGCAGAACGCATGCGCATTTGATACTTTCTATCGGCGCATTGACGTCATATATGCGGGACAATCTCAGGAGACACACATGCGCCGTGTTTCACAAAGCGCATTGGAGATCTCCATTGATAGATGCATATCGCGTCATTTAGATCAGCCCTACCAATGGATATACATGTTGCCTGGCTTAACTGAGATGGCGACTGCATAAGGTATTTTGACCAACTTTTGATCAAATTGGTATTATGATGTATTCCTGCTCTGTATTAGAGGGTTTTATTCCTTTGGATGTTGTAATCTACTGACACTCCCAAAAAAACGCCTCTTTTGGCGCCAATTCATGTTATTTAAAGCTGGGTCAGTTTATTGTTTTTTATTCTCCTGATGAAGCTGCAGACTACAAGCAGAGAAACGCGTAGAGAGTTTTGAGAGATTTTACAGCTGTTTTTACAAAAATGTTTATCTACTCCTGTTGTTTGTGAGTATGATCTTTTATTTTTTGTGTTAAATAAAATTTTTTACTTGTTACGCTATGATGGGACTTTCCCTGTTTCTATGATCTAAACATTCATACAATCAAGTTTGAAACCTGAGTCTGTTCACCTCTTGAACCATTTGACATCGCCTGAACAGCCACTTTGGGGTATTTCCCAGTTGCCAGTCCTCCCTGTGACTTATTATATGCGTGAAATTCGCTTTGATTTGGTGAGAGTTCCCTAAATAGGAGTGTTGCTTTACACTTGTTTTTCACCAGGAGGTGGACTGTTTTTTCAAGTATTTCACTATTATCACCACTACATTTCACTCGTTTTGGTGGTTGCTTTATCTTTTCTAATACAAGCTTTTATATGGTAATGCACTATTGTGCGAATCTTTTTCTGCGCTTTCTCCCACAGATTCATTTCTTTCCAAATTAAAATTTTTATTTTGCAACATATTAATTGATGCTTTTCAAAGATTCACTTCTCCTAACTGCTGCTTTATCCATCCAACTGTCAATACCCAGTTCCAGTGAGTATATACTTCACAGGTGCTCATGGGGTTTAAACATATTTTGTTGCTGCTGCCCTCATTTGATTGTTAAGAACCACAGTGCATCATAACATCATTATAACTAACTAATACAAGCAGCTTCAAAGTATGAGTTGCACAAGTGAGCAAGGGGTCAGCATCCTATGGCTCTCAAGCCAGATGTGGCTCTTTTGATGGCTGCATCTGGATCTTTGACTGTAATGAGCGGTGCTCACATGCAAGCACTGCTCGTTACAATCCGCTGGCTAATCACCGGCAAACGCTGCAGAGACAAAGCTCTCTCAGAGCTTCTGGGTTACTAGCCAATCTGGAGCCGTTGAGGTCACCGCTCTTCCGGGTTGCTAGCCAATCTGGAGTAGCTGACGACACCGCACTTCCGGGTTGTTAGCCAATCCAGAGCTGCTGATGTCATCTATGTGACGTCACACATGACGTCAGTGGCTCCAGATTCAAAAGGGCTGAGCAGAGACGCAAATATATGTCTGTCTCATCCCAAAAGTTTGCCGACCCCTGCTCTAGAGGACAGCAAGAGGTAACATGTGAATGGGGGGAGAAGAACAGTTTTTAGTATGAGCATTTTAAAAGCAGCTGTTAATGAACATGTAGGGAGAAATGTACGTCTTGTCGATGACCTGGCCCTTACAGTTTGTACACTTTTTGTCAAATAAAATAATAATTTTTGTGAACTAAAGGGATTTTTGTAAAGAAGAGTTGGAGTGCTAATCCTTGTTTTAAAATGCTGGGAATTGCCATGTACTTTCATTTTACTTTTTATTGGTGTGGCATATTATAGCATACAATAAAAATACATATATATACATTGCATATACAGTCAAAAAAATATTCATTTGAATAAAATAAATAAATATATGAGCAGCACCCAGGATTTATTCATTTCTCTGCTTATTTGAACACCTAAAGGGGTAATTCAGCAAGTCAAGCCTCACGAGCCTCGCCGAGACTGGAATACCTTTAAAGCGTTCGCTGATGTCCACGTTCTGTACATCAGCGAACGCGTAACAGTCTCTGCGAGCTGATGCCAAGCATCGGAGGGTAAGTTCCCTCTTTGCTGAATTACCCCCCCCCCAGGGTGAAATTTATTAAACTTGGAAAATTCATTTTCGCTTTTCCAAGTTTAATAATTTGGGAGAACACTCTGGAGTTTCTCGCGGTAAGTATCGCTAGATTTGCTTTGATCGATACTTGCTAGTGTGAGAATTTTTTTCTGTTGAATACATTTATGGAAAGGGTAGCTATACAGTATGGCTACCCTTTCCATGGATAAATTCAATAGAAAAAGTTTTTCACGGCAAGTATCGATCAAAGCAAATCTAGCGATACTTACTGCTAGACACTCCAGAGTGTTCTCCCGATTAAACTCAGAAAAGCTGAAACGGCTTTTCTGAGTTTAATAAATTTCGCCCTAGGGTGTGCACATGTTCATTTCTTTCATGTGTTTAACACAAGTTTGCAACATACTGTAAAAAACTTTAATATTAACATTAGGGGCTGTGCACATGCGCATTTAATTTTGCATTTGACAGGGGGTTATTGACTAAAGTCTGAATTGTCACATAATGGTGTGAATTCGGTCGCACATTACCCAATAGACGGGCTACTGTTGCCATCACAACTTCATTATGGGAATATTGTCACAGCCGTGACTTTACTATGGACTTTACTATGGAAATATTGGCACTGTAGCTACTTTACTATGGGAATCCACTGTTTAGTCAGTAAAGAGTAGAGAATAGGGGTGTAGCCACCTGAAGTGATGAGAATTCACTGCAACACTGGCACTTTAGTCAATAACTCCCAAAGTGTATTTAGATATGTTTTTCAGATGATTCTTGCACAAGCTTTCATCAATGATCTACGTTTACGAAATGTTTGAAGAACACATAATAAATGCATTGTAAGTTTATGTGAGTTAATGTGCATTTATAAGTTACTTATATTTATATGTGTCCCAAAGACCTATGTACACAGCCTTAAAATAAGTAAATAACCTTCACTGCGTCAGTGACACCCAGGAGGCTTTTATCAGAAGACAGATATTTTTGGTCAAGAAATGTACCTGATTTGAAAACAAATCAATGAAAAATGTATAAAATCAATGTATTATATGGGTCGATGAGGGTTCATATATATAAATTTCTATTTGTTGTTTAGATATTTTCTGAACTAAATAGTGAGATGCTGAAATGTTTTTTGTTTTTTATGTAAATGTAAAATGTCATTTAGTGCATCACAGTTTGTAGCCTTGGGGAGATGCCAGAAAATATGATGGGTAAATTAGAAGGCTAATACACAAAAGCACAGATCCCCCGTGCATTCATCTCTTTGTATAGGATTAGTGAATACTGCCAGTTTTTAATAGAAAATGTCATCTCCTGTTGACAGCAGTTTTGGAGAGGATGAATCAGTTTTGCTGAGACAGGACAAGGCAGGGTGGGATTTGTTTAACATAGCCCAGCCCCCATTCAATAACAAATAAAGAAATGCATAAGCAAAACATTAAGCATGCTAAATACTAAAAAACACTTGTTCATACTGTTTGAACTCAGCTTCTACCTATGGTATAAACAACAGACATTCAGAAAAGAGCATTACTGTTAAAGGACCAATTTGCCTAGATGCTGTGACTAGTGATGAACATAAATTGCCTCTGCTAAGTCAGTTCCTAACCAGACAAGAATTAGCTTTTTTTGGCTGTGTGCCTAATACATCCTGAAAAGCCTCCATTTTAGCATCACCCTATAAACCTTATAGGAAACTATGCCTTCAACACCAGCAGGCTTCTTTTGTGACCGTTTGTTAAGAGAAAGAGAGAGGAAGACTGAAGATGGATCGCTCTCCAAACCACTCCAATTTCAAAGTCAGGACTATGCTGCTTTAAGAAAGGAATATATTCGCAAGAAAAGCCTGTTTGAAGATGACATCTTTCCACCTGTTCCAGAGTCTTTGGGCTTCAAGGAGCTTGGACAAAAAACCTCAAAAGTTAAGAACATTGTCTGGAAAAGACCAAAGGTTGGAAACTTACTATATTTTTTTCCAGATATTACAGGGAGTTGTGAAGAACTTCCATAGGTATTGTATGTGTTGATTATAGGCAACTCTGCATTTAGGACAGTTGGGGTTGTTTAAGATAAATCTCTGTAATTGCTTAGAAGATGTTTGGAAGATGTGTTGTCTGTGATCAGGTAGTTCTTTTTTTACTTATTATTATAAAGAGGCAAAGAGACTGGAGTAGTTTCTGTAACTAACAGCTTCCTGTCTGAAACAGTACCCTCCATTTAATAAGCTGCCTTGAACGGTGGGAAAATAAGTCAGACTGTGAGGGGGGATTAAAAGATATGAGGGAAAATCGACTGAGGTAAACATACAGACAGTAATCTGATAAATACAGGCTCTTTTAAAGGTTTCTGCTTATCTATATAGCTTTAAAAACAACATTTTCATGTAAAAAAATGCATTGAAAAGTGACTTTTGATATGGCAGTAAAAGCTTTTTAAATAGGCAATACCGGAAGAAAAAAAAGTTTCTACAACAGTACATAGTCAAAAAACTTTTTCGGCAAAATTGATTAAACTTGGAAAGACTGCTCTCAGTCTTTCCGAGTTTATCGAGCAAGATATCACATTGTTCTCGCAAGATTCTTCGATATCGAGTTTTTCAATATCAAGTTCTTTGATCTCGATTTTTCAATAAAAAGGTAGCCATACTACTAATGTAAAGTATGTCTACCTTTCCATTGAAAATTCAAAAAGAATCTTGTGACACTTTGCGAGATCTCGCTCGATAAACTCGGAAAGACCAAGAGCAGTCTTTCCGAGTTTAATACATTTCACTGTTTGACTTTTATAAATATCGAGTGAAATAAACAGACTGAGAGGGGAATTCACCATTCAGCAAAGTGAGCTCCGAATCCTTCGGCTCACTTCGCAAATGGTATTATCCACTCGTTGATGTCCTGTACTCAGACATCAGCGAGCGCATTAAAGGGATTCCAGTCACAGCGAGACCAAAAAAGCTGCTTCGCTGAGACTGGAATCCCTTTAATGCACTCGCTGATGTCCGCGTGCAGGACATCAGCGAGCGCATAATACCATTTGCGAAGTGAGCCGAAGGATTCGGAGTTCACTTCGCTGAATGGTGAATTCCCCCCTGAGTGGATAAAGATGTCTGTTAGTAACCATAATCATCACTTCAGCCAAATATGTTCATTAGTTTAGTATTTGTGGACAGAGATGGAGCAGTTTGTTGTTACATGTAATATAGTAAACAAATTGGTTTCCATAAGTTGCAATGTGTGCATTGCACTTGCATTTTTAAAATTCAATTGAAGGTCCAAAAATAACCAAAACTAAACAGGTTTCTCTAGAGCTAAGTTAGTCTATTAATATAAAATATTAGTGAAGTCTATTATATTTGTAAGTTTGCTAAGAAAATAAAGATAGAGGGAGCTCATTCATGAGAGACTGAACAGTTGTTTAAAGGTCCGAATTTGCATTTATTTGCCACTTGGCCACATTTGCGTATTTAGCAAACCCTGCCATGTGGCAAATTGGTTTACAATTCAAACACTTATGATGGTTGTGGAGCTACAGAGCTCTTCTTGCCACTTTGTGGGCACATGCACATATCACTCAGCTATTCATCATGTGTCAGAGTATGTCAAAGTAGCAAGGCATATTGTGTCATATTTACTGGTTTGATTTTACTAGATCAACGGGGAGCTTATGACGGGCTCCTAAGTGGCATAAATTGACTGATTATTTAAATATGACAAAAATTGAAACCAAGTGACAACATGAACTAGGGATAGGGTGACATAGAAAGGGATATAATATTCACTTAATACAGTAAGTGGAACATTGTTAAGATGACATCACTCAATTTTTCTCCAGCTCTTATGGTCAAATTCACATCACTCCACTTGATTATGCATCTTGCTATTGTTCAACTGACTATGCTGCACTAAGCAAGAAACCACCTCTGATGCTGTTTAGTTCTTCGCTAAGAGAGAGGTCACTTAGTGAATCAGGAGTAGCAAATTCATACAAATTCACTTCAACAGTCACATTAGCATTCAAATATGTTCTTTAATACAAAGTTGCCCATTACTGTTTTTTCCAGAAGAGGGCAATGCGGATTTATCCAGGATTTGTACAGTTGCAAAGCAGTAAACATAGCATGATAAGCAAAAGGACACAGATGCTGGACATTGGTTGACTGTTAAAGAGTAGTATGGATAGATGAGTTTAAGTCAATATTAAACCAAATAAGAGAAAGAATACAAGATGTAGAGCAAAGGAAAAAATGTTCAAAAGGTCTTTGATGCACACTAGTTAACATACGTATATTAGTTTCTTTATTTATAAACCATTACTTATTATTTAGAATATATTTTGCTTATGATGCAAGAGATATCACTCTTGCATCATAAGCAAGAGTGGTTGTTGTGTGGTGATTGTTGTGATAAAAAACAATGCAGGAAAACTTTTTGTAAAAATGATTTTGTTTTATGTAATGTTCTATCACTGTATAAAGCACCAGGCCTCATCTTGAGCATGCAGTCATGGGCTTCCGCAGAGATATTTATAAGGGGGCGGTCATGGTCACAAGCCATCATGACATCCTAATCATGTGTTGCATCAAGACCAATTAGAATCACCTGATGCACCGTGGCAAGACAGTGGGGCATATTGGGAGGCCAGGATTACTCCTGATGTGCCTCTCTATCCTTACAAAACTGTTGGGTCGTGGCCCTCTGGGGGGTCATGAATGCCCATGCATGCAGTATAGTTTTGGTCTCAGAATGTACAAAAATAACATTAAATAGATAGTAAGCTCTACTGGATAGCGGGACAGGGACCTCCATCCTCTTGTTTCAATCACAACCTGGCACTTAGTGATTTTCTTATGCCTCTAAGTTACTTGTAATGTGTAATGCACTTTTCCCATGTCTGTTGTATATTTGTATTGCTGAATTGTACAGCACTGAGTAAATTTGTGGCACTTTATAAATAAAATGATGCATACATACATACAAATAGAATACAGGAGTTTTTCCAGTTACTACATTCCCTGCATAATGCCAAGTAGCTTATTGCCTTTATAAACCAGGTCACCCAACTCAAAAAACCTGAATATGACCATTATTCAATAGGAAGAGAAGCAAATGCTGTTAGGCTTGATGGAGATAGATTCCTATTTAATGGAGAGCTTAAGTCACAAGCTGGTTGGTGTCAGGATTTGTAACTGAAACTGGAGGGAGGTAGCAGCCATGCGTAGTATGATAGCTTACAGAACCCAAGGCATGGAGTCTAAGACACAACCGGTCTTCTCCTAGAGCAGTGGTTCTCAACCTTTTCATTGCCGTGACTCTTTAGTATAATTTCCCGTGATTTGGTGACCCCATTTAATCCTTATATTTCCAATGGTCTTAGGCGACCCCAGGCAAATCAGCATTCGACCCCAAATGGGGTCGCGACCCACAGGTTGAGAACCGCTGTCCTAGAGCCACCGCAAAGAGGTTATTGTTTGGCTATGGAACTGTGCCCAGGTCGCGGGCCTTAGGACTGCTGGCCACGAATGGTAAGGAGGAACTTGACAGAAGAGCAGAATGGTCAAAGAACAGGCTATGGTCAGGACTGGCAGCAAACAAAATGAAGTCAGAGGATGAAGCAAAAGGTAGAGAAGAACAGAGGTTAGACGTTTATGGGAAACAGGCCAAGGTCATACAAGGGAAAACTGGAACAGAGAGACGCGCACCCAGATACATCCGAAGAGTCCTATAATCGGGCGTCTTAAACAGGTGCGTAAATGGGAACGCATACGCAACACCACACAATGACCATGACTGCTAATGTCACCAGTATGAGGGGATTTAGACGCCAAAGTACCAACTAATCCATCTATGGGAAGATGGCAACTGTGACGGACACCGACGTTGAACCACTGTAAAGGAAAGTGGTTGAGTATTATCCCTAACAGTTGGCTTGCTAAATGCTAGCTAGCCTGTTACTAGCTAAACCTCCCACCCCATAATGTAAGAAGGTTGGCTTACCATACAGCTGCCAGAGTGTTCCATTTTACTCTACCCAGGGGTAACTGCAGCAGCTCAGAGAAAATGGGGCTTCGGACTGCACCCACAACCCTCTGACTCCGCACTAATGTGTAAGCCTTACTCAGCTAAATCTCATGAAAATTAATTACAAATTGCCTTTGCTTTTTCTCTTCTAATTTGTAAATGTTCTCTTATTCAGATCCTCCCCTTGTCTGCCTTTCTTCTCCCCCTTGCCTAGAATACATTTCTCTCTAAGCTTTGTTTCTTCATGGCTTTACACAGAATTTGTTTATAATGTACATGGTTTGTAAGTTTATTTGTTGTTGTTTCAGTGAACTCCACTGGGATGCCTTATTCTAGTACATGAAATTCCTTAATTCTCTCTTTTTTTTTACATTGCTACCTTCCTCACCTAAAATAAATGTAACATTCTGCATTTAAACAGCATCAGCCAATTATAATCACTACAACATGTGATTTGTCCTGGGAGTGGGCAATTCTACAATCAGAAATCATAGACATCAAACTGCCTGACAGATAGAGAGCCCCATATGCATTTTACACAACCCAGTATCAATGCAAATGTCACAGTTACATTGCCCAGTGACCAGTGGAGCATCAGCTGCATTGATTAGAATGCAAGTCATGAACACAAAAGCTTGAGCCATTACAGACATATACTGTATTCAGTTTATTGCTACCCAAGCATTTCACACACTCAAGAGTAAATTACTTGAACAGATGTAAAAACATGTTATATGGCAAATCTCTGTAGCTTGGGGCTTTACAACTGTTAGATGTTATTGCTCCTACTGTTTTATTGCAGAGTAATTTGTTTCGTTTCTGTGGATGGTTTCAAAATCTCTTCAGCTACTGAAATTCTGAGTCTCTTTATAAATGTATGAAAATAAATAGGAAAGAAAACAGGAAGTAAACGAAAACCAAACCTGACTTTGTGATTTCATTCTGTAAATGAGCTGTTGACAGATATTCTTCCTGCCCTACCACTTGGGGGGCTTATTAATTAAATAAGAATTCGACTGTTAAAGCGAATACTTGTCATTTTGGTTTCTATGCTCTGCAAGTCACAAATTTTCTACTTCTTATTCACTAATAGGCGGATTCCTATAGGGAAGAAGCAAATGGCGTGGATTCTTGCCTAGTGCGGTATAGTCAGTTGGACAGTAGAAACCCTGTCAACCCCCATTTTGATCTGGCAAAGTAAGACTGGTAAATTCGACACAGCGTGACTTGCTGAATTCGATACTTCATCATAGTCCTACACTTGGTAATTAGCCAAATAACCAGTGCACATGCACACACAGTGATGCAAAGAGCTTCAGAAGTTTGCGTCTGAATTGGTTGTGAATTTGCAGAGTTTGATGAATATGCAAAGACTGAGAAGGGGCAAATAGTGGAAAATTCTGACCTTAACTCAACTGTTAGGATTTCCATGAATAAGCCCCTTACATTTTAGTTTTCATGATGTAATAGGAGTAGGATACTCTTTATTAGCACACTGCCCTAAAAAAAATGTACTTTTGTATTTAATAAATATGGGGGGGGGATTAATTCCTTGGGATATTCCTTTAAAAAAAGAAGTGTAAATGAATATTACAAGGCAGTAACTATGGGAGAATTTAGTCTGCAATACAGATTATATTATGTATCTCCATGCTCTATATACCGGTATCTCTGGAAAATGTTGTTCTCTCGATGTGAATGATATAGCCATTAAACAGATGTACAGGATATGAGAGGAATGCTGAAAATGCCATTGCTAACATCAGATATGCTAACAGCTGATTGAAAACATTTGGATAAAGGCCATTCATCTGTCTGTTTCAAAACTTGTCCCGTCGAAAGATTTTATTTAAATTCAATAGCACCATTTGCTTTCACCAAAAAAGAGTTTCACTTCTGTGTTGTTTCCAGTCTCCGCGGCACAACTTATAAAAAATGTGTTAAACTGAGAATTAATGCTCATTGATTGAACCCAAACCAGTTAATCAAACTGAAGCTTCAAAACCATTTCTAAATTCTTTCCTAAATGTCACTGGACATAGCTGGGATTAACCCTAGATTCTTTTTGTTTTACTGGGCTCCTGACATTAGTTCCACAAAGTATCACTTTCAGTCATGACTTCATGGAACCATAAGGAACCAATAAATGTTGTTTACGTGATAGTTCAAAGGTTATGTAAAAATTATCAGAGAGGTGTGGGGAACCTTTTTTTTTCACATTATTTTGCTCAGTTTTAAAATGATACAATCATCCTAAATACTTCTTTTTAGAAATGTTTCAGTATCATTGGTTACATAAGCAGTGCTTTCTGTATAGATTTCAGGCAGTACCCCAGTTCATTTATGAGAGTTCTTTTTTATTTATTAAATGGTGAATTTTCCTGTAGATTTGTCAGTTCACAACAATTCACTACTTCTCCAACTAGCATATTCAGCAAAGATCAGCAAAGACTTTATATTCTGTAAGGTGCCGAAAGTATGTATAATTTTATTTATAAAGCACCACAAATTTACACAGCGCTGTACAATTCAGCAATACAAATATAATACAGACATGGGAAAAGTGCATTACACAATACAAGTATAATATCACATGGATACATCACTTTAAGTGTTAGGTTGTGGTTGACAAAAGGGGTTGTCCCGTAGAGCTTACAATCTAATTTCATGACTTTACGCTTATTTCATATGTGCACCTCCACGCATCTATTTGCCCCAAATGTGACAATAATTTTAAGTATTCAACATGTGTCTAAATGACAATTCACTAAGGTGTACTGGCACAAATACTTTAAATACGCCAAAGCAAAGCGGTGAATTGGGGGCTTATGGAAGGGTTCTTGATACCATACCAATGTGGCAACAAAATGCCAACATGACCTAGGAATTGTCTTTCATTACATTGAATAGGAAAACAATTATAATTTATGTGACTTTTCTCCAGTGGCAATACTTCCATGTGAAGATAACATCACTTTGCCTTATTCATGACAAATGCTCTATAATACACCACAATACACTGTTTAGTAAATATGCACAAATGACTTTGCTACACTACAGGTAAAGTGATGCTAATTGTCACAATTCATTTTACCATGGGACACTTTGATAAATATGTCAAGGATTAAATTCAGTTTAATGTAATTAATAAGCACAACAGCAAATTTGAAACAGTAATGAAACCAGCGTTTCTACCAACTGTTTTCATCATAATTGAGGTTACGAAGGCAAAGAAAATGATGGGGTTTTTTGTCTCCTTTTAGTGCTGTTTTCTCTGTCAAAAAATGTGTCAAACATAATTATAATCTGTAAAATCTGTTGAAAACAAAAAAAGGAAAAAATAAATGATAAAATATCCCAAGTCAGACACGATTGCTTTGGAAGTCATCCTTGTCTCATCCAATGATCAAGCTACTTTAGAAATAATTTAGTCATCCTCATTCATCATCAAGCTTCTAAAGTCATCAGTGTCTAGGTTTCATTTTTAAAATGATTATAGGATATTTTGAAGATTACTTTAGCAAGAATTAACTACTAGAGTAGTTCTTGCGATTACTATGGAGCCACCTCATTTAAATTTTTTGACCAATACACATACTAAAGAAAGGTTTCTGATTACATAAACAAATTGACTATAGGATTAAGATGATTTGGGGAATATTCCAGAAACATCATCCTGTTTGACTTGGGCTTGCACTGTACTGTTACTGACTGATAGTAATTATACATTAACTGTATTCAGGGATTATAAGAGCTATTGTGTAAAGACTATGCACTGGACATTTTTAAAGGGTTCCAACAGCTTTTTATAGGTACTGCTCTCCTCATTGGTTGAAATAAGAGATCTATGAGATTTTCCTCCCAGGCTCTACTTAAATGTTATTTACGTTAATACGTCAGTATCTTTTCTGGCAGGACATATGTAAGGTGGGTGGTGGGGTTGGCAACCATTTCTTGCAACAACAGAAAATAATAGGTGACTAAAGAAGTAAAAGAAATATGAGTCTACAAGTAACAAAAACACGTAAAGTCATCTTAATATTGCAGTGTGTCTAGGTGATAAAGCATCTACAAAAAAGGACAGGTTACATAATTAATCAACATATGTTTAGAAAAAGGGGATATTGCTTTGATATGGATGAGCTACAGGTTTTGTATGTTGTTTTTCATGCTGGCAATGTACTATCCAGTGGAAACACCCATACTTCAAATCATGACTAATATCTTAACCAAAACATCTCCATGCAGTATAAGAGAGTTATGTGTCTCTATTCACCCATGTATTTTATCCCCTTCACAAGGGATTATGGGATTTTATCATATATGATAAATATGTTATGATGTTCTTTATTGCAGGATATCTGTGCGAATCCTCAGTTTATCCTTGGTGGTGCAAATAGGACTGACATCTGCCAAGGAGAATTAGGTATGAATATCCATGTATGTATGTATGTATTTGTATTTATTCATGTTTATAGAGCTGATATATTAGGCAGCACTTTACAGAGATTCATCATTTATTTCAGTCCCTGCCCCGTGGAGCTTACAATCTAGTTTTTCCCTATTCACATAGACAGACACAGATGTATGGTTTAGGATTGTGGGAGGAAACCAGAGTGTCCAGAGGGTGAAATTTATGGGGAGAACCAGGGCTTTTTTTGTGCCGGTACGCTCCGGTACGGCGTACCGGCAAATGCCGGGCCTACAGGTAGGAGGAGAGGGGCGCTATCTTATCGTCCCCTCTCCTTACCTACCTCCTCCTCGGCCCGGCTGTCACTGCTGTCCTCCCTTCCCACTAATGATGTCAGTTGCTGCTTCTCACAGGAACTGACATCGTTGCTGGGAGGGAGGAGGGAGACAGCCAGACCGAGGAGGAGTGTCACGAGCAGCGCTTATAGCTGATGCGCTGCTCGTTAACTGACTGCCGGCTAGTGCTGAGACATGCGCTTGCTCCCTAGCAC
>WMED01006701.1:7334-18234 GCA_019650415.1 Pipa parva
TTTAAAAAAAACTAAATGGTGTCTTCCAAAACTAAGGCAGAATGACTATGTTTAAAATAGCATTAGGAAGATATAGCAAACCATTTTCTATTTGCAAGTTAGAATTCTTGCATGTTTTGTCTGGGAGAAAGGACAGTTTGTTACATTATCAAAAGATTTTTTTTTTTTGTAATTTAGCTTTGTTTTTTTTTTTACTTGCGACGAACCTAAGGCTGCTACACTAGTCTTTTCATTTATTTTTTTTCCAGAGGGATTCCTAGACAATTGAAATTTCTGCTCTAGCCACTGATTTTCTGTATAAGCACAATACACACAACACTGATCATTCTATAGATATCGTTCTGGAACTTCCACTGCATTTCCAGATCTTTCCGCAACCTATGTATTTAACCTTCCCGGAAAATAACAGATCGCTTTAACACATTGGCCCGAGGGACGTTTACACAGTTCCACACTATATTTCTATGTTGTCGGGTCTACAGCCCCCCAGCTTTTATACAATTACTCTTCCCGGCATAGATTTTATAAGAAGCGTTCAAAGATGTAATGTATCAAAAGCGGTTTCAATATACATGCCCAGTGACCCACGATGCTTTTATGTAAAACCTGTCCTGTGACTGCTGATCCCATGTTTAATTTAAATCCAGTAGCACATCATGAGTGGTATCTAAATCAGTGTCTCAAGGACTTGATTGTAAAGGTACTAATTTACCCCCCACTTAAGGACTGGGTAAGCCGTCACCCCTGCTTATTTGGGATATATTCCAGTCTTAACCTGGAGTGCAGAATTACTCCACTGCATGCTGTAGGTTCTTTCATAACTGTACCGCTGTGTCATTCCCTAAGGCTTCTGGGAGACTACCCACATGTCACTTATTGTTGCTCTGTTTCTCATTTCAACATTGAGCAGGGACATTTAGCAGTTGTGGGCCTTTACTTTAGAGAATCATTGTGCTTGGTATGTAACGTAGAGCGTCAATCACAAGAGAAGCATCCTATGCTGTGTGACATGTCCATGTAATCTTTCATTAAATTAAATGGCTTTGATCCCCAGAACAAACACTATGGGGCAGTATCACAGAGCTGCTCCAGGTAAACCATTCTCTGTTGGTTTTGTTATTATGTCAGATTAGGATTGTGTATAAAGAGAGAGAGGTCATTTCCTCTGAAAGTCATGTTAGGTATGACGTATTTCCTGTTGGGCTCACTAATAAAGCAGCAAATGGTTGTTAAGGAAGCAGATGTCTTCTGTTTGGTAGAGTTAGAACTAAGCTGGGTTTCCCCCGGTGATTTTTAGGCATCAAAGTCATCATGCAGTTAGCCATGTGGCAACTTGGTAGGAGAGTGCGCAGCTTGTTTCACATGTGGCAATATGCATTTACCAGAATTCACATGTGCGTTAACCCTCAAGCTGCAAATTCACACTCCCACTTTGCCCAGTGCCGCTTCGCATCCTACTAACCATTTGGAAGCTTACACTACATTTTTTTTAGCTTGTGCCGTGAATGTATCTAATCGTATGCTCTCTTACTTTATTCCCTTGTACCATCCCAATGATTTCTGCCTCACTTCACAAGAAGGGGGAAAAAACAACACAAGATGGCTGCCTCCTTCTTGGTAGGATGTTTGTTGAACTCTTCTGCTGATAAAAAATGAGATTTCAGAAGTGTCCACTGAAATGAGGAATTGGACATAGTAAACGCAGCACAGACTGAATATAATTTAATATTCGGCCAAATGTCTCACTAGATCCGCACAGAATAGGAACAGTTACTCACGAAGCATTATAATGCATCAGCGCACTACTGTAGGCATCTTAATAAGGCATTGTAAGCAAGCAATGGGGAACATGTAGTTCCTGTAGTCACAGGCATTCCTGGAAGTTGTAGTTCCCAAGAGCCTGGTCTGTAGTAAGTGTATTGTTGATTTCTGATCTCAGTCACATTAGTTTAACATCTCCCGATATCAAACCTGCACGCTCATAGTCATTTTGTTAGCAAG
Organism: Pipa parva; assembly: GCA_019650415.1. Taxonomy (NCBI): domain Eukaryota; kingdom Metazoa; phylum Chordata; class Amphibia; order Anura; family Pipidae; genus Pipa; species Pipa parva. Next base: position 9,336 of record WMED01006701.1, read on the forward strand.
GTCCTTTGACCCTTTAGATGAATCCTCCATGTATACATGTACCCAAAGGTTTTTCGTTGTCATTCTTGGCATAACATGATGTACGAAGAGGTGTGTATTTTAACTTCATACATCCAATGACCATTCTTTAGCTTTTGACTTGTATGTCACTCATTATAAAAAGGCTTGTAGCATCAGTACCAGTTACAAATATACTAGGAAGTGCAGACAATATCAGACTCTGTAGATGCTGCTGCTATGGTGAATCTCTCCATTGAGGCATGTAGTATTGTAAACACATTCTAAATAAATGGAAATATGTAAGAATGAAATCTTTTGTGAGTGCAATAACTATTACAGGCAAAGTGAACACTACATATAAATAATGCTTAATTCTTCTGCAAAGCCAACCCCATGTACACCCCAATGTGCTGCAGTGGGGAAGGGTTCCTTCGACATAAACAAATTCCGGAATGCAGTGTAGCCTTTAAACTGCAGTGTGTTTGCCCCTGGTCTGTAACATGTCACTTATGGTATATTTTTTAATTTGATTTTGACTTTATTATATTCCACAGTTTCCTCAAGGTTGTTTTTTGCTTGGCTTTCACATTGTTTAAGGTTTTTCCGTTACCTAGGTCAGAAATCTTTACTATCCATTTCTCCAGTTCCTGTCTAAGAAGAGAGAAGCTAGTAAAAATACAAATAGCGTAGGTTGTTGTCTTCCGTTTACAACAGAGAGTGTTTCAGTGAGTGTTCCACTCCAGCCTGTTACAGAACCTTTTCATCTTTACCTAAGAGAACACTTGATTAGGACCTAATTGCAGCTGCACTTCTTTCAAGAACCCATTATACTAGTAAACGTTATTTCTTGGTTTTATATTATGTGCCGCGATGAGTTGCTTGATATAAAAAGGAGATTTCTTCAGGTTCCGGAATTGCAAACGGATGGCAGAGTTAGATCGTTCTGAAGGGCACAGATGATGGAATTAATCAGTGATTGAATGTGGGATCCTTTTGGATTGTATTAGGTCAGGGCTTTCTCTGTAAAAGAAGCCATCTTTGGGTCATGATCATTTTAAGGAAAATCTCAAATGATCACTTTGCCTATGTTTGATTTATTCATTAACCCTATGAATGGTTACCGAATGGTACTTATAAAAGGAGAAGTTTTGGCCAGTTCGTTAATAGTAGTTTATTCACCCATATTTCTAGAAATAAACCACTGAGCTACTATTTGATTGGACGGCAAGGTAAATTTAGCAGCATGTGATAGGATGAAAAGTGCATTTTGTTTCCTGATTGGTTTATAGTAGGTTGGTCCTTGAGTCTGTCCACTACCACTGCCGGGTTAACTCATTAACGTTGTAACCACCTCTTTCTCTAATATTATGTGCAGTAAAATTGCACTAAAAAAATATATGAATTATATTTACTGGCTCTTATCAATTCAAATTTAAAAAAAGAAGTAAATATACTTTCCTAGATTAACACCCATCCAGTCTATAAACACGCACAGACCCATATACAGTATACTTGCATGCAGTGGATTAAAGGGGGGCAGTTCAGTATAAGGGAATAGCCTATTGTGTATACAAATCACCTCTCTATTACCATCAGTACACATGAATGGAAAATGTTTCACGTGTCCCAGTCAGTGGAGAGATGGTAGCTTCCAGTCACGTGGGTTAGACACTGTAACCATCTTGAATTCATGAAATAAAAGCTTCATTTGACATTTAAAGTACCAATTTTTTTTGTATTGTTTCTGATAATGCCATTTTGTATTCTTTGCAATATTGTACTTCCTACACACAACCTGTCAACACAATTGCACTCTTGTCACATACCGATCGTCAAGCTATTGTCTAGTTTTAAAGCAGTGCGTTACAGATTTATATAGAGTCACTCCTATTGGTTGTCTGGCAAAGGTGTGAACGTTGTAATAATTAGCTCTTGCTTGTTTAGCATTATGACATCAAAATAACAGGGCTGCAAGGAATGCAACTACTCTGTGCATGCCAAACAATGAACACATCTAGGTTTTTAGGCACCGAAAACTTTAACTTAGATATAGTAGCGTGTTTTGAGATCTTTTGTATCCTATAAACCAGCCACATGTTATCCATGTTTCGAGGCAGGAGATTTCTATTTAGCAGTGCAAGTTTTTACCTACAATGCGGAATGTTGTTGTCAGTGTTTAGGTGTACAAGTAGCGACTGCGACATTTCAGCACTATCCCTGCTTATTTCCTAATGTAAAACCTTTAGTGCCATCTTTCTATTTCAAGTTTTTTTCTATTTTATCGCAGCTGCTTTGGAAACGTACTGCATTAGATAACGCTCGTACATTAGATTTCCATCCGTATACCCCAAACGTTTGCTGTTAAGGAAGAGAAGCGAATTTACTTTAGCTGGAAGACAACAAATTTCCCCTCTTTACTAAATGTATAAGCAACTATTTAGACCATAAAAGTTTCGGAAATTGGATTACCATTAAAGACCACCTATTACTGTTTGGGTGATTAGACCTCTTTGGACCAGCTTCCTGGGTGGGAATCTAAGGCTGGGTTCACACTAGTTGGTTTTCAGATGAGTTGGGAAAAACAGTATCCATTGTTTCCTGTGGGATTGTCCACACAGGTTATTGTTTTGCACCATAGACTATAATGAGTCTAATTAAAAAAAGGAAACTCAAATGAAAATCAGCCAGTTGTGAACCCAGCCTAAACAAATAATGTTAACAATGGGGTGTTTTAGTTCTCTGTTACTCTGAATATAGTCACATGGCTTCTAAACTCCACAGTGATATGCTGCTAAATGATTATGAATTAAGTTTACTAAATAACCATAAGAATGAATACTCTATGAATAAATGAATTTATCCTACGCTACACATGTAAGCGTATGTCCCTCCAATAATAGATCTTGTTTATCGCTTGTGCAATCTCTCATATTTGACTGTGAAAATAGGCTTTGGGATTGAAATCATTTTAAAGACGTTTAGTAACCGGTTAACATTCACTGGTGTAGTAGAGCTGGAATCATTGATTGCTTATTGTGGGTTAATACGTCAAGTTTGGCCTTGTTCCATCCAGTTGAATTCTGCTTAAAGTGAAAGCCACTAAGTTGATAGATCAACGCTAATCAGCCTGCAGCAAGATTCCTCATTTTTACCCATTGCGTTCGCTTGGACCGCCAGCACTAATACTGAATGATACATCTGCAAGTCTTTCACCACTACCCATAGCCATATTTGTTAGAAGTGTCCCTCACCCTTTTCTAATCTGACATGGGACATGCTTACAGCACAGTTAAACCTGAATTATATAAACAATTCCATATTATTGCTATTTCTCAGAGCTATTTGACTGATCAATCTGATTGTAACGCTCTTAACCTCCATCTTCACTATTCTGCAGGGAATTTAAAAATATCAATATATTTTGGGACTGGCTTTTATAATCAGTCCGTTGACCTATACATAAACCCTGCCGTAATGCGTGTACCTACTGCTGAAAACACCAGGGGGGTAATTCAACATACTATGAACTTCTAATCCTTCGCATCAGCTCGCCGAGACTGTTACGTGCTCTCTGATGTCCTACACGCAGAGATCAGCGAACGCTTTAAAGGTATTCCAGTCTCGCGAGGTGACTCGAGTGGTCTCGCCGAGACTGGAATACCTTTAAAGTGTTCTCTGATGTCTGCGTGTAGGACATCAGCAAGCGTGTAACAGTCTTGGCGAGCTGATGTGAAGGATCGGGAGGTAAGTTTGCAGTTTGCTGAATTACCCCCCCCAGAATTCTGTTAAAGGGTCGTTTAGAGTTTGACCTTTTCTGCGTCTCTCCCTTACATACAGTGTATCTGGGCAGAATTTGATTTTGCTATTGGATTTTTCAATATTTAGATTTTATCTATGGTGTAGATGATGCTGCATTGCATTCCATGTACTAGCACTTACAAAGCAGAGGGATCAGTGACTTGTACTGCCTCATTGATAATGCGCACGGAAAGCAGGGTGACATTTTCTTTAGAAAGACTTGGGCGACTGGTATAGGGGAAGTTTTATAGTTTCCACAGTAGCAGTTGCCATTGTTTAGTTACATTGCATTTTGGAAGATTACTTTTCACGGACTTTGTTCTTTAATTTTGGCTGAAGCATCAAAAATGTACATAACCAGTTCTGACGGTAGACACTTCTTTAAAGGCAATAGAACTATTACTACTAAAACATCTTTCAAAAGCCGTTTGCGCTCATAGAATTAACTGTTTTGTTTTTTTTCCAAATTGCTTTGCAAGTTTTTCCTGTCCAAACCCATCCTTTCACTTGCAGTTACATTATAACTGGTACAGTCTGAAAGGCAAGGGGACTGCTGAGCTTAATAACCACCATGCATTGAGCTCACAATGTCAAATTTTATTTCTCCCTCGTTCAGTTTCCCGTAGCTATTCTCAGTATTACGGAAGTGTTAGTTGATGGAAGGTGTAAAATATGGCTGCAATGGGGGCACTCTCTGTTGTAATCCCCGTCCAAGGTTCCAGTCTTTACATATTCCCTTCGACCAGTTCTTTAGCATGAGCTAATCGCTGGGTCCCCAGGCTTCCCACATAATTACTAAAGTGCAATAACCATAATCATCTTTATTCATTGTGGTAAAGTTATGATCAATACCAGTAGTGTTGGAATACTAAGTTATCGACAGTCGCAATATTTTATAAGTAATTATTGCTGCTGACAGTAACTGTAATGCATTGCAAAATAGCGGTATGTTAACATTACCTAACTTTGTTTTAATATTCCCTTGGAATTTTTTGTTTATAAAGTGCAACTGTCACTTTAAATAGTTTTTTTTTTTTTTGTAGAACAGTTTAATGTGGTTTTTACGATTTCCCGTCCACCTAAAAACTCTTTATTCCCCTTCAGCTTATTTCTTTCTAATCTAAAGTAAAATCAATCTATTATTGGGCTTTTTTTGTAACCGTATTTATACACTATAATTTCATTATGCAACTCAAAATGGACCTTTATAAACAAGAGAAATGTGGAATATAAAATAGCTCCGTTGGTTCAGTACTAGAAAGATACCATTATTAAACAAGCCCATATATATATATCTATATCTTAGCTTCCAATTGTACTGTAATGCCAGACTTGAGAAATGCATATTAATAGAATTGGCCAAACTGTCAGTATCATGGGTAGGGAGGGCGTCAAATAAGTACTTTAAATGACTGATCTTTGTGTACGAGTATTTGAACCTGTATTTTATGAACAATAATTACTTATTATATTTTTATTTTGTCTTTCTATTTTTGCAGTTCCTGGTATGTAATTTAAAGCCGCTATATATATATTTTTTTTTCCTCTTTCATTTTTACTTATACGTGTTATTTAAGTTTTTCGTTGGAATAATTGTTTATTATTACCTTAACTAGGATGGGTTTATGGGTCATTCATTGGATGCGTCGTGTCAGCGACTAAAGGGAGCATTTCAGGAACACTAAAGCTGGTGGTTGGGGTTTACTGATTTGTCAGTGAAAAGTATGTTATTTCGACAGACCAAAATGTACGCTGATCGGTGTGTTTTTACCGTCAGAAAAATCTCTTCCTGTTTCAACCCGCGCAAAAGAAAATAAAAACATTAAATTGCCTGATGTCGCAGATATTCTTTCTATTGGTGAACGTGTTACATCATAGCAGTCTGTCGCAGGTCCCTTAAAGTACTAATAACACTAAAAAACAAATTGGCATGGTAGTTTTTACTGATAGCAGCCATGTTATATGTGTGTTTAAAACAAACCCCACCCAATTCCATTTGATTTCTATAGTGTTTTAGATAATAAATATCAAGGAGGTGCCCCACTAAGTCCAATTTTTAAAGCTAAATAACGACATTTTATACTTTATAGGCACAATTTAGAATTTTTTTGGGGAAAAAAAAACCTTTCCAGTCCTGATTTCTCCATTTTATTTTGTCTAAATTGGCGATTGGCTGATAAATACGGTACTTTTTAGAAATAAACCCCCGAGTCCGGCAATGAAATGTGAATGTTGGGAAGATGGTCTCCTGTGTCTGCAGACTAGGGGGCGCTATGCTGTAGTGTGATGACTTGGCAGTGTTCTATTGGTTGTTGGATAATTCCATCGGTTCTTTATTGGACGTCCAGCTGGAATGTGTTTTTCCCTAAACCAATACTGATGTGTTTGACAATAGAATAGCACTTACTCTTGTATTGTGTTTGTAAAAGTGTAATCGTCAAAGTTAGTCCAGATTTATATCCCTTTGGTTTTATTTTTGTTTGTGTTTTGGTTTAATGGTTGCAGCAACGTTCTATCTTTTTGGTAAGCGAACCCTGCTAATTGACTAATGTCCCTTGTTTTCTGTGGGGCTTTAGATAATATATCTTCACGTTGTGCCCCAGAAAGCCCAATTTATAAAAGATGGCTGAAACCAGCATTTGGAGGGAACAACACAGAATAATAAAAATCAGGAATTCATCTTCCAATATGACATTTTATTTTATTTTTTTTAAGTACTGCATAGGAATTACTGCCAAGCCAGTCCAAATAGTAGTTTTCTCTTTCTGGTGACAATATAGGATAAGTAAAGAAAAGGCTGAAAATAACTTCTGCCCATTAGTGTTTAGAAAAGGTGATATTCTAAGTGTTCGCTGTATCCGATACTGATACCATGGTTATGGAGTGCACGGTGCAATATTTTAGCATATGATTGCTGGTTTGGAAAGACCCAAATCTTTCTGTCCGTTACAAACATATTTTCAAGAATAAAAAAAAAATTACAAGATTTTTTTCCCCTTCTTTTTATTGTGTGTTTTCTTCGTGAAGCGTTTGGCTTCGTTGCAGTTTTTATCAGTATCGTTACTCGCCATTTTTGAAGGAAAGTACAGGATCATTATTTTTTATTGTAGAAAAAAAGCTTCGTTTTCCGACGTTTCGGAATAATAATGGATTCTTAGAATGCAATGTAGGAATGCGCATGTTTAGCAATATGTTATCGTACTGCCGCGCTCTCTAATGTAGCGATACATTCTGTCGCCGTTGTATATCCGCCCCTTAGTGTTGTTCCAATTAGCAGTAATTAACAATATAATCACCTTTTTTTTTGGAGGTTTTATTTGGGCACCACCGAATTGATGTGTTTTGGTGCTAGGCTATTGAATAAATTTAGTGCTAGTGATGTTCACCTGCAGCACCCAATTCTGTGAATATTGAAACGACTAGAGAATTGTGAGTGTTTTTGTCCTACTCACGGATGGAAAGCCTTTAATTCGGTTATTATTGCTCAAGTGTGATGTGCTTTGAAAAAAAATGTATTGTGTATGACCAATATGAGTATAAATCCAATGGCACTGGTTAACAACTACCATGGGCACCCGGAAGGCTTGCCAGTCTATGGAAGCGCCCTCTGTCCTGCTCTATCCGCCTAATGGACAGCCAATACCATCAGTTAGGCAAATAGAAGTTTAGAGGGGGTTATTTACTAAAGTTCGAATTGTTGCATAAAGATATGAATTAAACAGCAAAAGACTGTCTCAATAGACTGCTACTATCGCAGTCACAACTTCATTATGGGAATATTGTTACGGCTGTGGATTTGCTATGGAAATCTGCTATTTGAGAATTCGACGGTCGGATTCTCACTTTAGTCAATAACCCCCTTGGACTGCTCCCAATGCGTCGCATGATACCGTCCCAACCCCCTAAGATTTGGTTCTGCGGACGCCCATGACCCTCCACCCCTAGCAAAACGTTTGCAGGTCATTGTCTAAAAAAACCACATCAGAGCACACCACCTTGTGAGGGATCTAGTTGAACTGTAAATCCCAGCGTTATCCAGCAGTTTAAGGGTTCCCCAAATTACCCCTAAAATGGTTGTAAGTTGGGCGCTTCTGCAGGAAAGGGTTGATAGGCGTCGGATGAGTTTATACAGAAACCATCAAATCGAAGTAGAACAACATTCGTGATGTAGGATGAAAAAAATTTTTTAGGGGGGTTGTAGCTAGAAATCTCTTTTATTTTATTTTTCTAAAGCCAATTCCTGCAACCATGTACAGTTCCTTCTTCCTCATCTGGATTCCAATTTAACGAACACGATGACGGAAATTATAATCCCAAATATATTCCTGCTTTGCGAGCGCCTTGGTACATTTTGGTGGCACATAAGATCTACATATAAGGGACCCAGCCAATGGCATTACAGATTTGCTGTAACAACTATAATAGCGCAGGCTTCGATTTGTATCATAACAGTGTTACTAGTTAAATGACAACTTGGATATCTTGTTTATATATCAACTTTATTGGCTACCTGAACAACCCGACAAAAATAAGAATTAAACCAATTTAAACAAAGTCTTCCAAGTTATTTCTTCATGCCTCTTTTAACGATGTTTAAAAGCCCCACAGCTTTAGCTTGTGTTATTATGAAGTGTTATTCTGTTACTATTTTTATTTGAAAGATCAGTTATAGATCTCCCTGAAACATTTAAGCCAAGAGTTTGTAACTGTATATTTACTGTAAGATGTAGAACATTCAATAACTATTAAAATGTTTCCAAAAAAAGCTGACGTCTTGTGTTTATTTCACTTCCAGGTTCAAGAAAAGGATTGTGTAATTATAATGTTTACATCGCAAGCATGCGGAGTGTTCATTCACGGTAAAACTGCAACAAAACGTGGCCCATTAGTTATACTGCACATTGCACAATAGTCCATGCACTTTCTCTATGTTATACTGCACATTGCACAATAGTCCATGCACTTTCTCTATTAGTTATACTGCACATTGCACAATAGCCCATGCACTTTCTCTATGTTATACTGCACATTGCACAATAGTCCATGCACTTTTCCCATTAGTTATACTGCACATTGCACAATAGCCCATGCACTTTTCCCA
>WMED01006702.1:0-18234 GCA_019650415.1 Pipa parva
CACAGCAAAGTCGGCCCAGTGCTCCAAAAAGCAGTGTGCAAGGCCTTAAATGTTCAGATTTCTTGGTCTTCCAAAGGCAGTTCCCTACCTATTTAATATTTTGGAACTGAGAGCAGCTTTCCTTGCCTTGAGTCATTGGACTTGTCCTGAAAGCATCTCCAGTAAAAATCAAATTGGACAATGCTGCAAGATAAACCAATATCAACTATTAAGAGGGTGAGTGGTGTGTGGCGGCAATGTCAGGTTTCTCATTCTTTCAGTAGGCAGAGAAGTGGGGTTGCCTCTCAAGCAATTCATATTTTGGGAATCCTAAATTGGGAGATGGGTATTCTCTGTGGTCAGTTGGATCATCTGGGGGAGTGGAATCTACTTTTATGATCACATGGTTTAGGTGTGGGTTCATCTGGGTGTGGACCTATTTTGATCCATCTCCCAGCTACTGAAGTTTTGCTCCAGAGCATGGGATCCTCTAGCTGTAGCAGTGGATGCTATGAGCTTTCATTGGACCCCCTTCTTTGTTATTGTGTTCTTTTCTTTTGCAATGACTCTCAGGGTTTTGCAAAAATTATGGCAGGTCAACAGTGATCTTTGTAGTGTCTCTTGACCCAGGAGGTCTTGGTTTGCAGATTTTATATCCACAGCTCCACCCACTTTTGCCTTTCTCTAAATTGCTGAATCTTCTTTCTCAATCCTTCATCAGGATCTGAACAGGTTGTCAGCATGAATCTTGAGTTCATGATTCTGTACTGTAAAAGATTTTCAAAAATGTAGTTAGGACTAAGATTTAAGTTTGCAAGTCCGTATCCTCTGAGATGGACCACATGATGTAGAATGCTTATTGGATTTGTTGTCAGACCTTTCGGATTTTCTTTTTATCAATTTTGTTTGCACAGATGGCTGCAATTTCATCAGTTAGGTATGGTTAAGGGGTTGTGTAGCCTTTCTTCTTTAAAGGTTTAGGTTTTCACCCTTTTGGGTTTTGTTCCAGCAGAGATTGGCACTTTGAGATTGGCACAATTTGGTGATGCTCCCAAATTTTTGCTAAGAGTGGCCCATTCTGTGTAGGGTTAGGGTTATCTGTGTTGCAGGAGTTTTACTTTGAACGTCGTGATACAGTTTCCAGATTTTTATCTGAGTTTCTGGAATTGTGACCTTGACTTGTAGGGAGTTATTACCAGGGCTGTGGAGTTGGAGTCATTATAAAATACTCCGACTACCAAAATATATAATAAATTGGTAGAGTTAGTTCATTGCAGTATATGCTGAATGTGTTTTCATAAGAATTTGGGAAAATAATTAAATGTCCTGTAAAGGTCCATCTCTGTTCCTTGTATAAGGATCTAGGCTCTTAACTGAAATGAATGTGTGCTGCACTTTATGTACATGCTCAGTAGTGAAGCTCCTTGCTACAGATCTGAGGAAAAGGCACTGGAAGGAATGGCTGCTCTCATCACAAATCTGCTAGTGAAACCAGGATAAAAGAAGTTTGGTCACTACAAAAAATAGCTTTCAACATAAAGGGACTGTTACAAGACAACATTTTGTAAATATTTTGGTCAGTAGATTTTACTTCACTCATGAACTATAGACAGTTCAGCTGGTCTCTCACTGCATACAGGCTTCTGTGGTAACCTGCATACCAGAAAGACCGTTATCTGATTAGCTGAGATGAGTAACCTCACCCCCATGGAATGATGGGACTGAGTTCTGAGTGAACTTATAAGGTTTAGAACCATTATCTGCATTATTGGTGCCTGAACCCCTAAAATTGATTCCATCTTGAAGAGACGTGCTGGGAAAGGGGCAATTGTAGATCAAGCCACTCCATGGACAGTACCTAATTTAATGATAGAGCGATTGGTTGAACTGAAACCCTTTCTTGTAAATATGGCCAACCCTCAGGTAACATTAAGTGAAGGTCAATGGACACAGGTGGCTGAATTAAAGGAACTGGTTCAACACCCATTCACAGTGGCTAAAAAATTACAAGGTGAGGATTTAACTCCTGGAACTTTCATAAAGGAGTGGAAGAACTTGCTGTTTTGCCTGTCCCAAAATGGAGGCTTAATCACAGATGGCATTGCTGCTTCAATGAAACGGAGAGAGACACTGTTATTAGATAAAATTCTTTTGGCAGCTGTTTATGTGGATCCAAGTCATTGTGTATTGCTGGATGATCAACAGATTACTAAAGGAAAAGAAGTTCTGACTGAGGTAGCAATTAGGATGAGTGGTCTACAGGACTGCCAAGAAGAAGAGGAATTGGATCTTGCCAGTGCTACTGCCACCATATCTTCTGCCTCATCAGATGAGTTTAACTTTGAAAAGTATTTGGATGACATGGACCAGGCAAAGCGTTGCCACAGGGGAAAAAAAAAGATTCCACTCCCACAGCAAACAAACTGTATTTCAGCAAAATTTCACTTGCTCTCAAAGAAGTAGACAAGTTCAACCGATCATCAAAACTGACTGTGCATGAGGCAATTTCTTTATACCCCAAGATTGTTAGAGATGTGGCCCATGTGGTCACCGCTTTGCCACCAACCCAAGTTAGTGTAGAGAGGCTGTTCTCTAGCCTTAAAATAATTCGATCAGATTTTAGGTCATCTATGAAAGAGGATCTGATGGAGGCGATACTTTTTCACAGAACAAATTCATAGACTCCACAAATGTTATTCAGGACATTTTTGTTGAAAACTGTTTTTTTTCCCACTTACTGCAGTATTTTGCATATTTGCAATTTATTAAAGTTTGTTATAATTTAGAACACAAAAAACTTTAATAAATTGCAATTTTGTGTCCAATAAATATATTTTATGTTCTACCTAAATAGCAATGATAAAAAACTTATATTAAGTTATCTCTTAAATATGCGGCATTTATGAGGGAATGGGAGTTTGGGGAAATTGAGGAGTCGGGCTTTGGCTTACCGACTCCACAGCCCTGGTTATTAGATTTCATCCTGATAAAGTGGACCTTCATATTTTTCCATCTTCTACCTAAGGTGGTTGCCCCAATCCAAAACAAATCTAAAGAGAAATGGATTCATACATTAGACATAGAAGAAACAATTCAGATTTATTTTAGACAAATTTTTCATCAATTTGATTTTTCTGTTTGTTTTCCTAGATAGATCTTGTAAGGGTAGACAGATACCTAATTTGGTTATTGCTTGATGATTAAAATAAGTATTTTGTTGCACTTATTGGATCAGGAAAATTTCTTATCCTTTCTGGGATTACCACTCAATCTACCAGAGCTGTAAGTTCACTTTATGCAGATGTCTAGTTTCAGTGGAATAGCTGTGCAAGGCATCAACTTGGATATCTCCCTCCACCTTGTGCACATTTTACTAAAATGAATTTATTTTGGCTCTAAGCAGTCTAGTTTTTGGAGGAACGCTCCTTATCCTGTTTTTTTGCAATTGCTATGGTATGCCCCCTAGGTCCTGTGTCCAGAAACAGAACATGGTTTAGAAAAGGAGATTTTTGTGCACCACTCTGTACTATATTGTATTTTTAGGTTCTCTTTTTGTGTGTGTAGTTTTATATAGAATGTACCTATGGTTGTGCTGTGCTGTACACTTCAGCATTCCAAATATAATATAGTCACAGCAAGTGCTTGAGTTGGTACAATTGAAGTAAATTGCAACCATGAAATCATAAAGATACATCATTTAAGGAGTTTAGTTGCATAAAGGTCAGAATTTACATGTATTACATAAGTCACTTTCCATCCATTTCCCGTTTAACACACGCGGCGATGTGATGACTTTGTGACCAGTTTTTGAGTGGTTATCTATAAATATTGGGAACGACTTCATCAGGTGGAACAGTGAGTGGATACAGCGGACACCCAAGTGCATTAACACAGTACTAACATGACCAAACTGCAAAAACAAATACACAAACTGCAAACTAAAGCAGAAGAAAGCGAGAACAAAATCTGGTGCAGCAATGTCAGAATAGGCAGGCTGCCAGAAGGACATAAGAGAACTGCTCCGTTAGGATATATTGAGAAACATTTAAATTTTAATATGAAATTTTTGCATGACTATTCCCATTAAATTAAGAGTACAAGAAGGCTCTACTAATTATTACTTTACCACACCAGCTGAAAAAGATGATTGGCAAATATGTGAAAGAATTGGGTGATATTATACCATCTTTCTTCATGTTATAAATCTACTTATTCATCTTTTAAAAGCCCAGAAATGACATTTTAAAGCTAGGAAAAGCACCTGTGAGGCACTGTTTATCAGTTACAGATACTATAAATAACTGTTAAGCTGCTGCACTATGTGCTAAGGTTATTTTTCATATATTGCCCCAGAGAATAGTTTGGAGTTAAGGGATATTAGAATACTTCAGTTTGAGTTAAGTTTTAGGCAGGGTCTACAGTGGGATTTGTTTAATGTGGTTAATGCACTGTATTGTTGTCTTTTCCTGGTGTTTGCTTTTTCTTCTTCCCATATCTGGATTTCCCGCTGCCGCAAATGGTTTTACTTAATATGGTGAAAATATGAGTAGAACTGGGATAAGGCTTATTCATCTATCATAAGATGGAATGAGAGGAGATTAGGAGCTAAACACCTAGAGAGGTATCACAGATCACACACCACTATTATTAAAATGCTCATTTTCAGAGCTTGGTGCACAGTAATTCATGGACAATATGCCCATTCTGAATATATTGCTTAGGAATAATTGCCATGCTAATCAAAATATCCGTTTTCTTTTACAGACGTTGCTAGTCTTTTTTTAAGTTTTTCTAATATGCTTGCTTGCATCAGACAAATGGAATATTTTCATTTTATGCATGTGAATGTGTTGGGGATTTTTGTGGGTGATTGAATGTTCCCGCTTATCTGTGGTTCCTTTTCACAAAAAAATACTAATGGAAACATTCTTTTATTTTAGATAATTCCAGTAGACAAGCTGGTTAAAGGAAAGTTCCAAGATAATTTTGAGTTTGTGCAGTGGTTCAAAAAGTTCTTTGATGCAAATTATGATGGCAAGGACTATGACCCCATTGCAGCTCGACAAGGACAAGAGACTGCCCCTACCCAAGTGCTCTCTGCTCCAATTATAAACAAGCCCAAAAAGGCTTTAGGCTCCACAAATACAGGTATGGGATTGGCATGTGTGGAACTTTGAATATAGCTCTTAAATAGACTGACAAAACAAAAACTGAAATGTCTATAATTTTTCACAAGATGTTGCAATTGTTGCATGCAGGAAAGGCTACCTTTTTGTCTCTGGTTTGTAGCCTGCACACTACCACAGTACAAACAGAAGTTAATCATTTGATAACCCTGCTTTCAGTCACTTTAAACTAAAGATACTTGCGAGTTTATACATTTGTGAGCCAAGACAGAGTGTCTTATGGGCCTGGTGATGAATACTTGCTTCATTTAATTAAGGGAAGAAAAAAGTCCTAGTCCCTGGATGAACCATTATAACATTTTCTGAATAAATACTAGAGAAGTGTAAAAGCATTGGCGTGTATTGTATTTTTATATTTCTATTCTAATAAGAATTTTTAAATTTGACAGTTGACTTAAGACGAAATGTATTTGTATGAATTAAATTTTTTTCTACTGTGAACAGAAAATCAAATGACTACAAAAGTCTAGGGCTAGCTGGTCAAAACCTTAGGTACTGCACAAATTCTGAGCTCTTAAAGAATATCTTTTTTCCATACAGTAATAGGATGGAAATGCTCTGTAATATTGGGTATATTGTCTCTCTTCTGCACCCCTGCGCCCCCCTGTATTGTGCTTTTTCACTGCTCTCTGATATTCTCTCTCCCTTCTCCCATATTTATCTTGTTCATGGGGCTCTAATATTGGGGGATATTGTTGTTCTCTCACGTCCCTTTTTTTCTGAGGCTCCGGCAAGTTAAACTTTGTTTCTTCCCGGTGTTCTGTAATATGGGGAATGCTTCTAGATGGTAGTTTTGCCGACGGAATGGAAGTAAAAGCTCCAAAAAACAGACCCAACTGCAAGTTTAAAGGAAATGGCAAAACTTGGTACATTTTCCTATAAGGGAGCGGTGCCTGTTTTGTTTTTTGGATGGGGGAGCACTAGGTGGTCTGGGTTTCTATGCGTTTTTTCACTTTGTCTCACACTTGTGGATAAAGTTTTATAGGTTGTATCATATATAAGTGTTTGTGTATCTCAGCTCCCCAGAGGACTGTGCCAGCTCAAAGAACTGCAGTATCCAACAAGGCAGCGACAGGAGGCAAAAAGCCAGCAACTGTAGGCAATGGAGAAGATGATTCTGCAGAACTCATTCAGCAGGTAAATGAGACCTGAGCAACATCTTTTTATTAAAGACCAGTAACACCTTAAAACATGATTATTGAAGCTAAATCTGATTTCAGTTCATTTGTCTTGTTAGTTTGGATACATTTTTAGTCTGTTACTTAAAAACCCATTCAGCGCCATAGTCATAGTCTAAAATTTAAATTCTCCCAAAGCTGCTCTTGGGCCAATCATAACAGTGTCTTGTTTGTATTCACATGGGTTGGTCTGCCATAATTTGCCTTCAATTTAATAATTCGGCAGTGCTTCAGTGTGAAAATCAACATATAATGCACCTTTGGTGAGGCCTAAGGGCAGGTTTGAGGATACATGTGCATGACTTGGTCCTTGTATCCAATAAAGTAAAATAAGAATATAATACTTCCTTTTAGAAGCAATGAAGCATTTATGGAAGTACAGTCTGTCAGTGTTTCTTTTACAGGTCTCCCAGTCAGAGTAAGACAGTCAGGTTAGTCTGGCATCCCAAAGGACCTGCAGCAGGTGAAACTGAAAGCCCCACGTACTTCGGAGGGGTGCCCTTCAGTTTTTTTTTCTGTTGACTTGTCTTTGAGAAATACTTTTTCCTTCCCCAATTCTAACTTTTTAGTTTATTAAGGTTATTTTTTCCTTTCTAGTAGAAAAGTTGCCAAATAGGGCTATCCACATAGTAGCCAGATTTGGTAGCCATTTACAGATCTCATTCCCTTTTTCTCTTCTCTAAGCCAGCGGTCCCCAACCTTTGCTGGATCAGGGTCCGGTTTTCAGGTTCCATGATCCAGCGAAGGTTTGACAGACAGGTGAGAGGGTGAGCGTGTCAATGCATGTTACCAGTTGCACTATGGTGACCCGCTTCCTGTACGCGCGTCACCATCGTGCGGCCCGGTAGTGGTCTGCAGAATTTAGGGACCTCTGCTCTATGCCACCAGTGTTTTTCTTCCTTTGTTAAGCTGTGTTTAATGCATTTTTTTTCTTTACACAACCCAGCTTATCTGGAAATTTTTTGTGTTTTGCAGATTAATGTATTGAAAATTACAGTTGAAGATCTAGAAAAAGAAAGAGACTTTTACTTTGGCAAATTAAGGAATATTGAGTTGATTTGCCAAGAGAATGAAGGGGAAAGTGACCCAGTCTTGCAGAGGATTATAGAGATTCTATATGCCACAGATGTAAGTGTTTAGATGGCAAGAGATTCTGCTGTAGGCAAACAATGAATTGTGGTTAAAGGGGGTAGAACAACTGGCAATAGTGCAATGGGCAGAGGGGATCTAATTGTATATGTTGGGCTCATCACTTCAAGTTCTGTACAAAAATACACTGTACAAATTAATGGGCAATGTAAGCCTCTACTTTGTCACATGCCTAGTGGGTTGATTTGTGGGTCCTCTAAACAAATATTTGTTTAAACATAAAGGTTAAGGTGAAAGTGTGTGCTAAAACTACTGAACCTTTTTGGCCCATTTTGGAACCAGTAGCAGGGTATCCTGCAGATGATTTCAAAGTAATATTGATGTGCTTGTAAAAAAAAAAAAAAACAATTCTTACTAGTCGTCTTTGCTAATTGTATCCCATTGCTGTAGTTTTACCTATAACTTATCTTCAATAGGAAATTCACAAGCAGGTAAGCATATAATATATCTATTTTGCACTTGGAGCACTTTGTTTTTACACGTTTGGGTGTTTTTCCTTATATACAGTTTTTACACTGTGCACTTAAAACAAACTTATGCTTTTTGAGTGTACGTTTGGGTTGTTTCCCTACGCAATTGATTTTTCATTGATAAGGCACTATTAGGTGTCTCTTGTTTTTGTTGCACCTTTTTAGTTGTCTAATCTTCAATAGGAACAATGTATGAACCAGCTGCTACGATGAGTTGTGTGATCAGGTGCAATCCAGATCTGTTTATATCAGAGACTAACTGTTGTGCAGGTGTAAGCTGCATGGAGTAGGAGGCTGAGGTAGATCGTATCCACAGGGACTTGGCGCAAGCTTATACCTAAGGTGCGGAGTCTAAGATAAACCCTGGTTTTCACCATTGACCCTCGCAAGGGGATGTGGGCTTTGCTGCAGGGAATACCCAGGTTGCGGCCCCTAGGATAGCTGTCCTATGAGATGTCAGCAAGCAAGCCAAAGGTCGAGGCAGGCAGCAAGGATCTAGTCAAGGTTCAAGCCAAAGGTCAGGGCAGGCAGCGAGAATCAAGGTCGAGGTACAAGCCAAAGGTCAGGGAAGGCGGATAACAAGCATAGTCAAACAAGCAGGAGTCAAAACAGAGGTATCAGGAAACAAACGGGAGCCACAGAATAACCTAGAAGGTTCTATATTCGGGCGCAGACTGAACTGGGAAGCGATCTTAAATAGGCAGATTGGCGGCAAAGGTCGTGCCTCGGGAAATTACGCAATTACAGCACAAACTCGTCGGAATAGCCATGTCATGTTCTCGCTACTGCGACGAAACTGCGCGTGAACGCCGGAAGATCCTGTAAGTACCTTTCCTGACAGAGAATGTGCCTAAATTCCCTGGTCTGTGTCAGCGGGGAGGTTTGTCTCTGGCCAGTAATGCAATAATGTGTTGCTTGGATTTATTGGGATTGTAGATACAGAAAAAAATGCTCATGCACATATTTCTATGTTATCAGTTTTACATTCCTTTACAATGATATTGTCTCTCTTGTTTTAGGAGGGTTTTGTCATACCTGATGAAGGAGCTCCCCCTGAAGATCAAGAAGAATATTAAGAACACATGCTTCTGTATTGCAGTCAGTTGAATATTTGCCCAAATCATGTGCTTAACTGTAAAATATCCCCTTTTATTCTATGAGGGCCATTCCTCTGTACAGAGGCTGCAGCACCTCTCTTTTTGAAAGTGCACTTTGCCAAAGTTTCACTCATTTTACAGTGGTTTGGGGATGGATATTGGTTCTTTAGCAGAGTTTAGATCTACTTGCGTATGTGCTTAGAAAAACATTTGTATTGTGCTAAAGAAGACTCACTCCTGTTGTACAAAAGTTTCTTTTGAAATTACAAAATGAAGGGATTGATGGTATCCAGGTGTGTTGTACAAGACTAATTTGAGTTGTTCAGTATGTTAGGCGGTCAGATGTGTTGTACAGAATTACAAATGCCTTAAAGGGTTTATATATGCTTTTATATCTAAAGTCCTGAAGTATATCCTGGCTTAATGCTTGTATGCCTAGATAGTCAATGCTTAATCCTAAATGAGTAGGTATGTGAAATTGCTGCTCTTTATGTGATTGGAGCAATTGTTGGATTCCACTACCTCTGCTGCCTGTGCTTTCTCTTATCTTCTGTCGTCAAATAAAAATGGCTCTCTTTATGGCATGCTTCCAGCATTTAGGGTGTAAGGAATTAATACGAAATGTCCCGCCCATACTAAAATGAGCTGAAATTTACTGAAGCTAAGTGGCAAACCTCAGTTTTGCGCATTTTCCCATTTCACTTAGATTAATACTATCCCACCCCTTGAAAAACCTGCTTTTTGGCTCTTATTTAAGTACCTTTATTTGTCTTGTTCTGTCTGTATATGCTCTACTTTATCTCCCTTATGTCTAGATTGTTCATTTTGGGAACGGAATGTCCGTATTTTACATTTTATGAATTGGAATTTGGTTATTGTTATATAATGCATGAAGGTGCAAAACCCCACAAGCATTTCGTTCCGTTGTTCAGTAGGTAGCAGTTACTGTTTTCTAGCTATATTGTGGCCTTCTAAACTTTTCTTCCCTTCCTTTTTTGTTTTCACATTAAATTTTTTTCTACTTTAAGCCATTTCTAAATAAAACTTCTGTATTTCAAGAGTGTACTAGACTGGTGTTGTGCCTTCCATGTAGTACGTGTTCTTTCGTAATCCATTGTGCTATGTGTGACGAGGATCACTGAAGTCTTTGAGGCTAAATCTACTTTTAGAGATCAGTGTGTCATAAAGGTTAGTGTATGACAACATCCTAGTTTGATCCTGCTTCCACAACTAGTTTAAATGATGGGGTCATACTAAGGAATAAGTTGGGAAGTTTCTGTCTCCAAATTACAAATTGAAAAAAGTGTTGATGAAGCCACAGCAGTGCTTCTGAGACATTTCCTTCTGTCCTCCACAGAAGATCTGGTTCTCTGTACACTTGCTGTTTACCATGCCTTTCCCTCTTTGGTAAGTGCTTATTACCCATTCAGCTCTGGCATACTTTTTGAATTGAAGTTGCCAATGTATGATGAAGGGATGATGTGTGGGTAGTTCCAGTTAGTTTCAGATAAAGTACTGAAGGAAATAAACATAAAGTGATGCAAGTTAAGATATTTATAAACACATCTTTAAAAGTTCAAGGGCTTTGCTTCTCCTGGGTGGTGGGTAAGGAATATATTAAAGAATCTGAAACTCTGCAAAAAGAAACTTCCGTTTGGATTGCCACGAGGAAGTTCACATGGATTACTTGAATGTTACTTGTATTTTACAAACTATTGTAGAATTTAAAATGGTATTTTAGAAAGTATCGGTGCAGGTTAAACAGTCAATATAAAACTTATTTTGATTTTTGTTTATATCTGTTATTTTTAGTGGATAATCACTCCACAACCCCTTTTCTTTTGGGCGTAAAGGACACACAAAGTGTAAACTCGTATAAAAGTAGTCTCCTTTATTCACCAATAAATTAGAAATTTTATATACACAGACAGAAGCCAGAACTATGTTAACATAGTGGTGTGAGGAATACAGGGTTTTCTAGATGTGTGTGGTTATGGTTACAGGGTTTCACGAACAGTCCTCTGAGGCAGTTTCCAGCAGCTGTGGCTAAATGCATGGTTGTAGTTAAAGTGTATGTTTCTTATGTTCTTTCTTTACTACTGCTGTACTACTTTCAATCTTATTCATCATGTTGGAGTTTGGATTGACTGTTATAGAAACGTTTAGCTTTTAGCTGGAATTCAAACAAAGTGATCAAGTGAGTTAGACTTTATTGGTTGGACAGTAACAAGTTCAATACAGTCAGTATCGATTGGTATGTGGACTCTCATGTAAACCTGCAGTGGCCATAACTTCACTTGCTAGGGCCAATAAAGTTTGGATTCAAAATCTGGAAGATGGTATACGTAATAAGGTCAGTAGAGAAGAGCTTTTGCCAGCTTTTGAGGAACTAAAGGTTGCAAATGATTGCATTGCAGAAGCTTCATTTGATGCAGTCAGATGGGCGGCTAAGAATATGGCATTGGCAGTAGCAGCTAGAAGGTCTGTCTGGCTTAGAAGATGGAATGCGGACACTACTTCTAAACATAATTTGTGCAGTTTGCCTTTTGAAGGTTCCTTTTTGTTCGGTTAGAAATTGTATCATATAATTTGTAAGGTCTCAGCGGGCAAGTTTTTGCCACAAGAAAGGAGAGATGAGACAGCCAACGCAAAGACAGTCCTTTCGGGAGACCAAACAATATAGACCAACCAGGAACTATGGCAGAGCCCCAACCCGGAGGAACAAAACATTTTTGCAAAACAAGAAGGACTCCAGACAAGTAAGTCTAAGGCTTTATGAATGTCAGCGAGCTCAGATTTTGCCAGTAAGAGGAAGACTCCGGGGGTTTCTGGCAAACTGAGCTTAGACTACTTTAGACTGTTGGGTCTTACAGACCATTGCAACTGGTTACAGTATCAAGTTCAATAATCTTCCAAGAGCCAACCTGTTAATTTCTTCCCCTGTCCCAAAGTCTCAAGAAGCAAAGACCGCATTGGAATCAATTATCAGGGAGCTTCTAAACAAGAGTGTGTTTCAGAAGCTGGCTCCTCAATTTCAAAAGAAGGGTGTATATTCCCATCTATTCCTATGACAAAAAAACTTCAGGAGAGTACAGACCAATTCTAGACCTTAGGTATTTAAATTGATTCCTGACAACCAACATTTTCAAGATAGAAACTATCAAGTCGGTGTGTATGGGTCTAAGGATGGGTGATTTCTTGGCCAAGATAGACTTAAAAGATGCCTATCTTCACATACCAATCTGCAGGTCCCAGAGGAAATTCCTGATGTTTCATGTGTTGGGGATCCATTATCAGTACAGAGTTCTTCCGTTTGGCCTAGCTTCAGCTCCAATGGTGTTTACCAAGATACTAGCCCCAATCTTGGCTCACTTGAGGCTCCAAGGCATAGAGCTGTTTGCTTATCTGGATGACATCTTGATAAAGTCCCAGGGGAGCCATCAACTAATGTCAGACATCCAAGTGGTGCAACAAACTTTAAGTCGACATGGATGGCTGGTCAATTTGGACAATTGTCACCTTCACCCCTCTCAAAAGATAAAATGTTTAGGGGTAATTATGGACTCAGAGAAATATTCAATAGGTCTTCAGAACAGGATAGAAGACCTAAAACAAGAATTTCTCAATGTGCGAAAGTTTCCAGCCACCACAGCAGCAATTTGCCAAAGACTTCTAGGCAAGATGGTAGCATCTGCTGAGGTAGTTCCTTGGACGATGTTTCACATGAGATTTCTGCAGGTGGAATTCCTGAGTCAATGGGACAGGAAATCCAGCAACCAACTGATCTTCTTGTCGAGGTTGTGCAGGGATCAATTAAATTGGTGGCTACAGACAAACAACCTGGAGAGATACAAATATCTAGCTGTTGCTTCTCTGATAGTAATAAGAATGGATGCCAGTAGCACAGATTGGGGTGCACATCTCCATACCAATTAAATTTATGGAGTATGGGTCAAGACAGAGGAAACTTACTCTTCCAATTGGAAAGAGCTGAAAGCAATTCAGCTGGCATTCCTCGGCTCCAAAGTTTAATTCAGGGGAACTCGGTGCTTGTCAAATCAGACAACACGACAGCAGTGAGCTATGTGAACAGACAAGGGCTAACCAAGAGTCCCAAATTATGGCAATTGATGAAAATAATATTTTTTTGGGCAAAAAAGCATCTTCTCTCTTTGACAGCAAATCATATTCCTAGGATCACGAATATGCTAGCAGATGGCCTGAGCAGGAACAAGATTCATCCTGGAGAATGGGAGTTGAGTATGGCTGCATTCCACAAGATAACGAATAGGATATGCCAGAAATAGATCTGATGGCTTCCATAGAGAATCGGAAGGTGGTCAAATTTTGTTCCAGGTACCATCAGGCACATGCAGAGTTTCTGGATGGTTTCAGTAGGGTGTGGAATTTCAAGATGGGTGTATATTTTTTCCACCCATTCTCTTGATTCCAAGGATCCTCAGGAAGATCAGAGATGATAAAGCAACAGTGATTATAGTCCTGCCTTGGTGGCCAAGGAGGTTTTGGTTCCCCCAGTTGTTCAAGATGTCAGTGGACAAACCCTTGTTTCTGGGGAATCAAAGGAATCTTTCATCCATGTCCAGACAAATGTAAACTGACAGCTTGGAAATTGAAAGGAGGAGTTTACAGGACAAGGAATTGTCTTCTCCATCTGTGAACACTGTTAAGAGTAAGGGGTAGTTCAGCCTCTGCAAGATGTGCGAAAGTTTGGCAGAAATTGGGAGAATAGTTATCATTAAAAGGTAAAACTTTTTCAGTTCTGTCAGAAGTTTTGTTTGTAGAATTTCTTCAATCAGGATTTTATTTGCAGTTAAGTACAGCAACCATAAAAAAGCAAATTTCCGCAATATTTGAAGTACAATGGGCATCTAAACCATTAGTTAAGATTTCTGCAAGCTATGAAAAGAATTCATCCAAGGAAGAAAGTGACGATACCTCCTTGGGATTTGAATTTAGTGTTAAAAGCATTAAAAGCACATCCTTTTGAGCCTCTGCAGTCATGTTTTTATACATTTAGTCTGGAAAACCACTCTTTTATTAGCCCTGACGTCTGGTAGAAGAGTAGGAGAACTTCAGTGTTTAAGGTCAGATGGTCATCCTCTATTAATCCTACAAGATAGTCATTCTTTGGTTTCCTGTGTCCTTTAACCCTAAGGTACCTTCTAACTTTCACAGAGATCAGGAATTGATTTTGCCAGGTTTCCATCAAACTCCAACCTCAGATGAAGAGGTTTTATGGGGCAAGCTAGATATGGTAAGATGTATAACCATATTCATGCAAAGGACCAAGGATTTCAGGAAATCTAATTCGTTACTGGTAATGGCATCGGGTGCAAAGAAAGGGTTTCAGCCTTCAAAAAGCACTGTGGCAAGATGGATTAAAGAGGTGTATGGGACTCATGCGAATACATGTCCAGGTACTATTGAGGCTCATTCTACCAGAGCAGTAGCAGCTTCATGGGCGTTTGAAGCTAGAACATCTCCAGATGAACTTTGCAGAGCAGCAACTTGGTCCTCTTTAAATACGTTTATATCTCACTATAAATTAGATGCTCATTGTTCAAATCAAGATGAGTTTGGCTTAAATGTGTTAAAAGCTGTTTATTCTAAGTAAATTTTGGCATCCCATCCCTATTGTGCACAGCTTGATTATTTCCCATTGGTGCCCACTGCCGTTTGAAGGAACAGGAAAAAGTAAAATCATATCAGACTTACCGAGATTTTCTTTTCGTGAACTCTTAACACGGCAGTGGGCAAGTCTACCCCCTTATAAATTGTTTATAATTTTGTTTTAGTAGTCGGTCAAGAAGATGGAGGGGAGGGTTAGGGTTAGGGTTGGAAATTTAAAGGCTTGATAACTTCCTGTTCTTTCTCAAGGAGAGGGAATAACCCATTGGTGCCCACTGCCGTGTTACAGTCCAGGAAAAGAAAATCTTGGTAAGTCTGATATGATTTTCCTTTTTCTTGCATAGTGCAATGCCTTCAGTCAGACTCTAGGATCCCTGTCATCAACCCTCTAATTCAGCTCTTTGATCTAGCAAAGTAAATCTGGGTGATCCTAGGAAAATACACCTTGTTGAATTCTGTAAATGCCAACGCTGAACTGATTAATTAGCAGTGCATGCAAATTGATGCATGATGTCAGACTGGCCCACCAACAATGTGCAGTGCCCTCTGTTGTAGTCTGAACGAAATGATCACACATCACTTGTACTAACAGGAGGAGATAAGGTTTATGAAAAGATATCACATGCGTGTTGAATAAAGGTGGAATTGTAGGCATCCTCTAGGGCTGCTTTAGTAACATGTTTTATACAAGTCTCAAGCTCTGCACAGTTCAGAAAGGTCAGAGGTCTAATAACCTATACCAACCAATCAGGTTGTCTTTTATTATTCTTTTATCCTTATACCAGAGAGTACTAACTGCTGACTGGTTGCTATGAGTCATTAGACCTTTGTAAATGAATGACCCTATTGATGAATTCCCCTGAGTGTGAGTCAATAGTTATAATAGAAATTTGAAATAAGCATGACTTGATTCAGTTGTATGATAGTAGCTTAAATTCTATGTCATCTTGGGAAACCTTTAGGAATTCCTGCACATGCATATTAGCTAACCAAAATGCATTTCCCCCAAATCCCTGCAAGGGAGTCTGAACTTGTCTAAATAACAGAAATCTGTTCATTATCTGTAATACATCAAGTATATGGAAAGATCCTAATATAGTTTTATTTTGTTGATGCAGATCAGGAGTAACATCTATAAAAAAAAAAAATACCATTCATGGTGTAATTGTTTAAAATAACCAGAATAATCACAGCAATTTCATTTTGCTTTGCCAAACTCAATACTAAAAATATCTAAAAGGTATATTTGTTAGATTCCGTGCCTTAGACCATTGTTCTTGCATTGGTAACACGCCCATTGTGTGTGTTCTTTCACCTGAGATTACTAGGGTTAGGATAAAATCATACAACTAACACCATGGGGGAAATGTATCAAGTGGCGTTATTGCAATGGTAAAAATAGGCGCTAAAAAAATAACTATTTACCATTAAAAGTGCACTTTACGATAATCCTCGATTTTTGCATACAAATGTTAGCAATTTGCGTCCTTTTTCTTCTTTTTTTTTTTTTTTTTTTTTTACACTGACTGGTTTGTATCCAAATGTTGGCAATGCATGTTTATGTCTGAAAGTTAGGAATATCCCTGCACAAATGGAAATTGCTAATGTTTTGACACAAACCAGTCATTAGTATAAAAAAGGATGCAAACTAGGAATTACTAAAAAATTTTTACACAGATGCTTAACTGCTTCTCTAATGCCAGGGTTTATTCAGGCAGGTGTTAATTTTACTTCTTATAATAGGTCTTAAAATCATTCAAACCTGCATAAATCAAGTGCGCCTGGTCTTAAACATTGATTTTTGCATTGATTTGGTGCAAAGTGGACGCAAAGTGAATTATAAATTGCTAATAAATGGACGCAAAATATTTTGCATCCGTTTAATAGCAATTTGTGTCCTTTTTTTCCATTAACGCCACTTGATACATATCCCTCCGTGTTTATTATTCTGCATGCATTATCTGATGTTTGATAAGATTACAATGCTTTGTAAAGTATTTCCCATACTATGAGCACAGAAATGGTTTCTCTCCTGTGTGACCGTTCAGGTGAACTACAAGACTGGTATTCTTTACAAAACCTTTTCCACATTCAAGGCATTCATCTGGTTTCTCTCCGGTGTGTCTTACTTGATGTTTGATAAGATTAGACTTGCATGTGAATCTTTTTCCACATTCGGAACATAGGAATTGTTTCTCTCTTGTGTGACTTCTCTGATGTACTAAAAGACTTGAATTTTTATTAAAACATTTCCCACATTCGAAGCACAAATAAGGCTTCTCCCCTGTATGAACAACCTGATGTGCCACAAGAGTTGAGTTGTTAATAAAAGATTTCCCACATCCATAGCATATAAACTGTTTTGCTCCTGTGTGACTCTTCTGATGTGCAAGAAGACCTGAATTCTGCCTAAAACATTTCTCACACTCAAAACATACAAAAAGTTTGTTACATATGTGAATTCTTTGATGTCTAAGAAGGTAAGCATTTCCAGTAAAAAACTTCCCTCAATCTGAACTGAACTGAACATACAAATGGTTTATCTCCAGTATGAATTTGCTGATGTACAAGAAGATTTGAGTTTCGAGTAAAACTTTTCCCACAGTATGGACATATAAATGGTTTGTCTCCCAGGTGAATTCTCTGATGTTTGAGAAGTTTTTTGTTCTGGTTGAAACATAACCCACATACATTGCATGGAAATTGCTCTATTTTTTAAGACACTGAAGTTGGTTTCTTATTCACCAGTTTCTTATTCAACTGTTGATTCTTACAATAAAATAATGCATTATAATATGCTAAATGATCTTTGCTATCTATATGATATATCATTTTAATGCTCAGACCTTATACTATGTAATGCAGCAAAAATTCATCCTGGCAAAAAACATGAATAACTCTTGCTTTTAAATGGATTAATGGTCTTGGGCCACTCAAATTTCATTTCTAATATATTTACATGGATCGACTGCATAACATATCACCAAAATTAGCCTGGCCCTAAAACCTTCTGGGTGTCTATACTGGCATCAAAACTGGCACAGTGCTGTTTTTCAGCAATTTGAATAAGTAACTGGGGTTTTCCAAATGGTTAATAGTCTTGCGACACTCAGATCTCACTCCACATACACTCGCATACATCTCCTGCATAACTTATCACCAAAATTAGACTGGCCCAAAAACCTTCTGGGTGTCTATACTGGCATCAAAGCTGGCGCACAGCTGTTTTTCAGCAATTTGAATAAGTAACTGGGATTTTGCAAAGGGTTAATGGTCTTGGGCCACTCAGATCTCACTTCACATACACTCATACACATCCCCTACATCAGTGCTTCTCAAAGTGGTGGTCCGCGGACCAGCGCCAGTCCACGGACCAATAGCTGCCGGTCCTCATCAAGGAGAGGTAGAGAGGAAAGGCTTTCAGCACTACACCGGGTGTTTTTTTGCCAATGTAGCGCTGAAATCACCTTCTAGAGAGTCAGATTGACTCTCTTGGGGGTTAGGGGCAGGCTCATGTGACCCGATC
>WMED01006703.1:0-18232 GCA_019650415.1 Pipa parva
ATCAGCAAAATCGCTATATATAAAATCGTTTTTTATAAGTGACACTGCAGCCGCAGCACAAAGATCTCTATTGCATGGAAAAGGCACACCATGCAGTTAAAGGGAAAATCCCCACAAAACAACCAGCAAAAAATCGCTGGTTCAGTAACAAGTGTGTGTATATAACACACTTGTAAAAATGAGCTATGAATTATCAGCAAAATCGCTATATATAAAATCGTTTTTTCTAAGTGACACTGCAGCCGCAGCACAGAGCTCCTTGCAGTATGAGACACACATACAAGTATGGAAAGCAGTAAAATGGCTGCCAATATTTAAAGGGCTGTGACATCACTGAAGCCTGCTGATTGTGATTGGCTTCAGATCGTCACATGTTACACATCTTCCAATCCGAGTGCTCAGCCCCATGTAACACCATGTGATCGCGGCCATTTAAAAAAAAAAAAACGCGCTTCGGTTCACCGAATTAGCATAAACTTCGGATTCGTTACGAATCGAAGTTTTAGTGAAATTCGGAACAAATTCCACTTCGGCCATCTCTAACGGTAGCGCACATTTTTTAAAAAATCAGTATTTGTTTTAAAAGTTTGTGGGCATATTTTGGGTCACAGTATGTCACAGTGATCTAATTAAACTTAATTGGCAGAGGGCGTGGAATATCTGCATATGCAATTATCTGAAATGCATAGTCTGTGCAAGTTTGTACAGCCAATGCCTGGAGGAATGTGTTATTATCAACCATTGTGTGCAAGCAGTGGGGCTGTAACAATTGACTTACTATACTTTGCTACTATTAATAATTTTATTTAATTATATATTGCAAATAAAGAAATACATTAACATTTTAAAAAAAAAGTTATATCTAAAACTGTAATTATATAAAATGTAAAAATAAAAATGTAAAAATATTTGCCTATTTTCAATATCATTTATGCTGGAGGGATGAGTAACAAAATTTCATTCCTTGTATGTGCTCATGTACATATGTAGAATTGACAAATTATCTATCTATCTATCTATCTATCTATCTATCTATCTATCTATCTATCTATCTATCTATCTATCTATCTATCTGTCTGTCTATCTATCTACCATAAAGTAATAATAGATAACTTTATTTCTACTACCAATGCATTAATTAATATATCTAAGGATCATGTGAATAATTAATCAGTATTTAATTGGATAAACCATGGGTTAATACTACATAAAAATAATAAAGAAAAATAATTCATATATGTGTTTCTAGACTGAATTGATCTGTAATAGCGCTCATTAAGAATTACAAACTAAATCATTATACATTGTAATGGCATACCTTGAACAAGTAAAACGGTTGTAAGGTAAGGAAGATAATGTTGGATATTCAAAAATACTTAAAAAAAACTATATTTTGCAAATAGCGAACCTTTTTAATCTAAATTGTACATAGTTATCTGTTTTGAATTAAACTGTCAGTATAGAGTGCTGTCATTATCTGGTTGCCTTGGAAGCACAAATTAAAACAATCTTTATTGGTTTGCGGCGTGTTTTGGGAGGTCATTATGTCATGTTGATCTAATGTACATGTACTTGTTAAACTTAATGACCAAGGCCAAGGAACTGGGAATATCTGCACATGTTCTTATCTAATGTGTGTGATCTGGGCTTGATTGAACAGAAACACTACAAAATGGTGACATTATTCTTTCTTATGATAATTTATGAACATTGGCAGTATGTAGTTGTTAAATACAGAAAAACATGGTAGCATTGCCTCCTTTAAAAGATCCAGGAAAAGCTCACTTTGCTTCAAAATGCCTGTTTATGATGAACTTGAACGTAACAATGAAAAATAGCTCAATCTCACTCTTTAGTGTGAGTACTCACACCAGTGGTAATAGCTGTGTGCTCTGGAGACAGAGCGGACTCCAATGATTAACTGATAAAACAGAATTTCTCCAGCACTACAGCTATATAAAATCCACTTTTATTATAACTTTAAAATCAGGATCCAAAAATATGCAAATATTAACATGACAGCGCTTACGTGTTTCACGCTGTTCAGCGCTTAGTCATAGACTCTAAACTAGTCAAACTCTAAGCTAATCGCTTTGTTTGCTGTAATGTTCCCTTGCTATTTTTTTTTTTTTGGTGCACGCATTACTTATATGTATTTGTTCTAATTTATTTTTATTTTTTATTTTTTTTATTTGCTATTAATTTGTAACTTTAAATCACCAGGTACCACTGCAGACTCTTCCAAAATTATTTTATGCTATTAAAAAAGTAAAAACCAATATAAAAGTAACGCGATATAACAGCAAAGTCTACTATTCTAATTATCCAGGTTACACTACAAAGTACATACTTACTTTTCCTTGTTGAAAAAAATCTCCAGCTACATTGCATAGTAGCCATACAAAGCATTCAGCTTCAATGGTGATTAGCCAGGCAAGTGATGATCAACCAAGTTGTAATGAAATAAGCTGTTAAAATCACATATGTACAGTAGAATAGGTGGCGACTTTACTGTGGGAATCTGCTGTTTTGTGAATAAGGAGTAGAGAATCAGGACGCAGCCACCCGTAGTGATGAAAATTCTCTTCGACAGTCAAATTCTCCCTTTAGTCAATAACCTCCTCAGACTGTACACAGGAGAAGGAGAACTAGTGATAATGCTACACTATGCACTAATTCTGTCTCCTACTATTCCTCTACCTGCACACCTCACACACAGGGAAAGGAAAAAATCCATATTATTGGGAGGTTTATAATTGAGTCCGGCCAATGAGAAGTCAGGTACACAACAAATGTAGATAATAAAGTTGAAGTATAAACAGATAAACCCTAGCTAAGTCATGGGCATTCTGATTTAGAAACTTTTGTTGCTTTCTTTTAAGACAGGAACTGAACATACTGATTTATATGAATTATAGTCACTATTACTGAATACTTAACAGATGTTTGTTTTTAGATGATATTATTATAATCCAACTGGGGTCATTGTTTAATCTCAGCACTCCTGAGTTATCTATACAAAGAAATGACAGGTTGTATTAAAAAAAAAAAAAATGTCAGAGTCAACAGTAAGATTTGTATTGTTATCACTGATTATTAGGTAAGGTAATCCAATAAATATTAAAATCAACAAACCATATTATATACAGTTCATATATGCATATTTGAAGCAAATATGTTTTACCTAATTGACAATACACGGCAGATGGTTACTTCTCTCTTAAAGATTGTTTTTTATTCTTCTTGTAGTTGGTAAAACTTTAATCTTTCCTTTGTTTTTCATTAAAAACTCAATTTGAGCATCATTGTGGTTAAATAGCTTCGTAGAAAATCTTTCACAGTAATAAAGTCCGAATTGTTGCGTGTAGGTGTGAATTTATCAGCTAAAGACAGTCGCAATAGGCTGCTACAGTCGCAGTCCCGTCTATAATGAGAATATTGTCGTAGATGCAACTTTATTGGAAAATTGTCGTGGCTGCAACTTTACAATGGGGAAATTGTCACATTCGCGGATTTGCTATGGGAAACCGCTGTTTGAGAATTCGACAGTCGAATTCGCACCTTAGTGAATAACCCCCATGTATGTATTTATATCAGATCTCCTTGCAAGCACCTGAGCACCTGTTTATTTGCCATATGTAGTGACTGAAATTAGGAAGTGTCACTCAGTATTAAAACTATAAAAGCCAGAAAAGGCAACAAAATTATAAAAAAAAGAGCCCGCCCTTCAAAAATATTACATTATATTATTTAGCTTAATTTAAAAAATATGCATGTGCTACAAGCATAAATTAGATTAGTCTGTATGAATGTGATCTTCCAGCAATAAACACACCATTGCATTGTCTATAGGAAAGGCTTACCAGTCTTGATGGACAATGATCTTGCTTTATCAAACAGTGCCTGTGCTTGGTTTATGAGAAGCAGAGACTACTAATATTCCGGACCTGATTTCTGATTAAACCTATCCAGTTACCATGGTTATATTTGCATATAGGCGTTGTGAACCCAATGCTTGATTATATAAATTCCACTTTCATGGAAAGTAATATAAGAACTAAATATATCAAGCTGAGTTGGTCGAATCTTTAATATTTGCGGTTTTTAGTGAAAATAAAAATGAGCGCAAAAATTAAAATGTTTATTTCCATTACAAAATGAACAGTTTCAGCTTTGCATCTGCACAGAAAACAAAGTGCAGTTAAGTTGCAAAAATATCAGTTGCATAGGGAAAAAAAAATATCGTTTTTACCACAAAAATTATTGAAATCCACAAGTTTTGTCAAAAAAATGAAGAGCAAGAGATCAGTATCTATATAATAGAAATTGGGTTATAGTTCATTCTTGGGATTAGTAGTCTAAGGTTCCTTTCACGGGTGAGAATCCTGGGTACGGTTATTAATATTCATAGGTATGGCTAAGAAGTCCCCTCAGAATTTTAGCAGATGTGCATTTGATTGAAGTTTGAAATGAAGTAGGTTATTGCTGGAGCTGGCATAAAGTAAGTTACAGATGTTTCCTCTAAGGTACAAGTGCAATATGAAATCATTAATACTAAATGCTGAAATAATGTATTTTTGTATTTTTTTTTTATATTGCTTAATGTACTGTAAGGGAACATCAGTATAGATCCCCTCTTGGTTAGTTCCCTTTTGAGTTTCTGCATCTGCAGATAGCTGGTACAGCTGATTCCCTGTTAGTTATGCCTGGAAAGGGCCTCCCAGATGGTAATATTTCCCCCATGGGAATCCACACTGTAATGTAACTTAGACCTCCACCTGTTCAGGCTTCGTAAGCATTTGTCCATGGACTGCTAGCAGCAAACCTGTTGTGCTAAAATATTTCCCACTTGAAGCATTCACAGAGCTGCTGCATTAGATTCTATATTAGTGCAAAAAACATAGACAACTTTGGACAAAACAGCATATGATAAAAATGTAATATTTTGCAAACATTATTCAAAATAGCTAATATCCTCTTCATTTTGTTACACTTAAGAGTACAAATAGAATTTATCAACATATTTGTTAATGTATTCCCCCTTCCTGTTAAAAACCTCTTCATAATAGTCTCAAACACACTCTTGGGACATGATATTAGTTCCCATGGCAATGAATTTGAGTTATCCACCAGACAGTCTGGTGGAAGGAAAAAAAAGACAAGATAGCTACAAAGAATTTAAAATGTAGGACTTGGTGATTTCTAGCTCTAGTGAATGTTGGTTCATTGTGTGTGTGCAGTGGAAGAACAGTGGAGAACACCATGCTCTGAATGATGTGTGTTTCTACCATGAGTTAAATTTCACATGGACGGCAGTTAAATTACCTGTTATACTGTTTGATGTTACCAACCCTATCATTTTCCTTTCAGATACACAGACGTTTTAGGATACTGAAACTTTTTATTACCAAGTCATATGTTATTAAGGAGACGTGAGAGGAAAATATCCAGGCTTAGACTGAATCACAAGTCGTGTTTATTATTTAGCCTGTAATTTTTAGGAGTTAGATAACCGGAATCATTCATTTGAATGGCTTAAATACTGCTTGATGATTTTTATTCTATCAGAATTTTAATTAAGGAACTATTATGGTCTTCAGAGCTGTTATAATATAAACCCCAATATGTGTATTATTCTACCCCTGAGTGAATTTTGGCCATATAATGTACATTTAGATGCAAAAATTGTTTGCTGACAGACAGCATTAAAGGCTACAGGATTAGTACACTAAGAAATAAGACAAGTTTATCTGATCATATGAACCTTCAGGGACACAAGCAAGTGAAAAAAATTAAAGAGCCGTACATTTTTCAGATTATTTATTTTAAACTAAGGGGCAAATCTATAAAAGAGTGAATTCACCTCCTAAAGTGAATTTGCTACGATATGCAACAATTTGTCGATATTATAGCAAAGTCCATTGTGGATACTGTCAGACAATAAAGCACATTTTTGCAAGTAATTGTGCGGTACTTTCCAAGCATATTCAGGCAAATAGCAGCAGTGGCATATTGTTTCGAATTTTGTCATGAATAGGCATATTGTAGTGAAGTGATGTCACATTTACATGGATCTGTTTAAAGAAGACAATATCACTATATCTATCTCTTTCTATATGAATTTATACATATACATATTGTGAGGGTATAGTGTTTGAGGGGAGATATTTTTTCCCAATAATGAGAGCCTATCACTGGAGGTGAGTACAGGTTTTATAGATATCCCCAACTACAGGCTAGAGCCTAGTTTAAAAGGCAGCTGGGAGAGTCAGTAGAGAGGGTGTGGTTAGGGTGTAGTCGGTGTTGGAAAACTGGGAAGCTGTTTGTGTGGCTTCTGCTGGGACTCTCTGTGAGAGAGACAGGGACCTGTGGATAAAGACCCTGCTATAAGTACTCTGGCTGTATAGTACATTGAAACCCCAAGGAGATAACCCAGGAAGGGGGAAGGTATTCTCTGTTTTATACCCAGAACAGAGTTGCAGTTACCCACTGATTTGCTGAATATTGACAAAGGATTTGCACTCTGAAAGTTGTTTGAATTTGCATTGTTTTGCCAAGAAAGACTTTGTTTAAGTTGATTTTTGGAAATGTAAACACTGAATACTTAAAAACGCACTGTTTGCTGTATGCTCATCACTAAAGATTGCACCAGTGTTTGAGTAATTCCCTACAACATATAATAATAATGTAATAAAGGACAATATCGTTATTTGGTCACCAGGAAATAGTCACATACATTAGAGAAATAGATTTTACATTCATTTCATTGGTAGAAAATTCCAAACTTATGTTGGCACTTAGTCGCCATATTTTTTTTTTAAACTTTTAAGTGAAAAGTCAACAAAATTGTAAGAAGAACCCTGCTGTAACAGTCCCAATTAACCACTTTCACTTTGCAAAGTCTAAATCCAATTTTCTAATCAGTACACCTTGGCAGATTGTCACTTCATGTTAGGATCTTGCCAGGAATCCTGATACGATAGATAAGAACCACTGAACTATGGACAGAGACCACCTGTTATGTCATACAATTCCAACCTGTTGAACAGAGCAAAGGTTGGGATCCTTAAAGACCTATGCATGTTGAGAGGTTTGTGGTGTGAGGAATTTAACTGTTGTTGGCTTTGTTCATTGGCTTTGTAATGGGGCACTTGCTTGTAATTGGATGCATCCAGTTTGCTAAGCTGCTCCATGTAACTTAGTATATGATTTCATACTCAGCTCTTAGTTCAGTCTCACAGGAGATTGATAAATAAATTGTATGCAATGTGTTACCACAAACTCTTAATAATTTTGTGTATTCTTACTACATCATCATCATGGTTCTTGTGGCAGGTTTTTTAAAAAGGTGTTGTAAAAGAAGACAGTGCTGCCGTAACGAAATAAGTTTAGTTTTTTGATTGCGTACAAAGATATAACAAAAATAAAAATAATGCTTAATGTTTGCACACAGGATTGTTGGGGTAATATTGTCATAACCTTCTTTAATTTAAAAATTTACCAACTGTAACCAGTCACTTGAGGTCCAGATCTCTCACACATCAATCTTCTTGCAAACATACACTTTAAAGGGGGTTATTCACTAAAGTCCAAATTGTTGCGTATAGGTGCAAATTCGCCAGATAAAGACAGTTGCAATAGGCTGCTATAATATAATGAGAGTATTGTTGCAGTCACGACTTTATTGTGGAAAAATTGTCGCAATCTTACCATTAAAAAATTGTCGCGACTTTACAATGGGGAAATTGTAGCAGATTTACTATAGGAATCCGCTGTTTGCGAATTCGACAGTTGAATTCGCACCTTAGTGAATAACCCCCTAAAAATGTAATATGAAATCCAAATTTCAAAAAATGTTATGCACTCTACTATCTAAATATGTAATCTGTGGGGTATTAGCTGTGAAGACATTTGATGATTACATAGGATCATTTGACTATACAGTATACCAGGGATGGCGAACCTATGGCACGGGTGCCAGAGAGGGCACGCAGAGCCCTCTTTGTTGGCACGCGAGCCGTTGCCAAGCCTGTCTTCAGTACAGGCCGCAGACCCGATCTGACAGTTTTCAGGCCGGGTCCGTGGCCTCTACTGAAAGAGCGCTCGCTCGCAGGGGAGTTCTCCTCCCCTGATGCGTGCACGCTCTTCCCCCAACGCTGGCGTGATGACGTCACTCACCAGCGCCGGCACTTCGAGGGACGCGCTGGTGAGTAATGTCAACTTTTTGCCAAAAAGGTTCACTGCCCCTGCTATATACTGTCCAATAAATCCCCCACTGTGTCAACCTGCTTGGTGGAGGAGGACGGTGAATTTGATATAATCTTTCACACGACTAAAAAAGGAATATATTCTTCCTTATAAGCAGATAACAAATGTTATAATGTATTTTTAATTAATGTGAATTACTTTTTGCTCACAGACGCATATTACAGTATTTTGATGCCACTATTTCTTTAAATTTACTAGCCATTTATGAGAAACCCTGAAGCAACTGCATATTTTTGTATAGTAGCAGTGTCAAGCAATAAAGCCAGCGCAGTATAAATCACACATGCCTAGTACATGATCTCCTACATTATGCAGTTTGTACAAATCTGGTTCCTTAGGGACATTGCCAGAGGCCTGGAAAACAAATGATGCTTTGGCTTCTCATGAAACCACAAATGGTGACAAATTGGCATTACATTTCTTTCCAACCCCCCTTGCCTGATGAATGTTCTGACACTTATTTAATTATTGTGACATATTATATACATATATATATATATTTTAATACTTAATGGATTCTCCAGACTCAACGTAACCATTGAGCATATGAGTATAATCACTCCTATTGGTCCCTGTAGGGGCAGTGTAGAATGAAGTATAGCAAATTAAAATGAATCTATAAACTGTTGTGCTACGGTTTGCTCAGTCGCTCCAAGCTGCTGATTTTTTTTCTAGCTTATCTGTACGCAATATAAATAGAAATATAATTTTACGCTTATTTTGCATTCCTTGATCATTATAATTTAAAATCAAACCTTGCAATTGTGGCGAGGGTAATCTGTCTTGTAATATTTTACTTTAGTAAGGGTTGTACAGTTACATAGTTACATAGTCAGTAAGATATATTTCCATCAATTTCAACTTATATAAAAAAAAAAGTGAATATTCCCCTTACGAGCATGCTGCTCCATGTAACATCTCCTATTTAGTTACTAATATTTGTAGGGATAAAGACTGCATTAGGCATCTGTTAGTTATGCCTGATGTCTGAGTCTGATCCCCCACTTAGCCATGTCAGATCCTTCATAGGAACCCAAATAGAAAATGTTAGTTAAACTTTCCTGTTAATTTATTAAGACTTGCTCTTGCTCTTCAATAATCCTTCTTCAAAGGAAGATGAAGCTAAATGTGAAATCTATAAACAGTAAAAAGGCAATGTTGACCACAGATGTGATTGTTATGGACAAATTCAGACAATCAAAGCAGTTTTGACCAATTTTCTTGGAAGTGGAAACATAAGTTAGGACTACATAATGTGAACAGAAATTAAACTCCTCAATCAAAAACAATATGCTCGGGCTAAACACGTGGTCTAAATATTTTTCCTTAAATTACTTGTGCCAACTGTGGAGCAGAAATAGAGCCCTTTCAAAGAGCCAAAATGATACATTGTAGAAAAGACGATCTACCAATACCCAGATAGCATGCTTCTCAGTAGACGAATATAAACCTGTAAGATAAATCCATGAAAATATCCATCCAAAAAACTTTTGAGGTTTGCCAAGTAAAATTCCTTCAGTAGGTTCCTCCTTGATATGGCATAGGTCGTTTAGGCATGAATAAAGTCTTTGGTTGGTCTTATTTTCTAAAGTCTCAATTGTTTCATAAAGGTGTGAATTCGCCAGCTAAAGACAGCCACAATAGACTGCTACTGTCGCAGTCTCAGGCTTATAACTAGAATATTGGACATATTGTAATATCGTAACCTTAAATTTGTTGCAGTCGCAACTTTACAACGGGAGAATTGTTGCAGTCACTGTCTGGATTTGCTATGGGAATTTGCTGTTTGAGAATTCAACAGTTAAATTTGGACTTTAGTGAATAACCCATTCCTTTTTACTGTTGGTGGGATATGTGCCCACTGCAGAACCTTATTCCTGAGGGACTGAGGCCAAAATCTTACACCAAATGATACTTTGAAGAGAATTTGTTAATGGAGATACAATCCACTTGGGGACAATAATTTTTCTGGAACCTCAAAAGACTCCATAAGCAGAATAAAAAGAACATGGTGAAAGCACACCTTTACAGTTCTTTTCTGCTATATGATAGGTTAGCATGAAATTGAAACTGCAGAAGAACAAGGACCAACCAGCTTGTCATATTTGGACAACAGGCCAACTGTTAGTTTTATGGTTGATGAAAATGGTGAAAGGATGTAGGATCCCCCCAAAAGATAGCACCAATTCTGCAAAGCTAGACTAACAGCTACAAGTTCAGAGCCATTGATGTCATAATAATTTTATTTTTTCTTTTTAAATCATACAATTATTTGGATATGGACCCTGGTGCTAATAATTTGTGTTTTGTTTTGTTTTTTTTTGCAATATTTCCAACTACCCTACCATAAATTGTGCTATCCTCTGAGTGATTGTTAATGTGTGCTTTTCTCTTTAAAAGTATCTGAGAATTTCAGTTTACTTGGGATAACAGTGATACACTTACTGTAAGATTAATTTTACCACATTTATCTGTTTCAGTTTCACAGAAAAGGCTGATATGTACAGAGTAGGTGCAAAAGACAAAAGTGATGCCAACAATTTAGCTTTATTCAGAAAACGTATAAATAAAAAAAAGTGTAATATCTGTTCCTTAGATATGCTAATAATCTGAGAGGTTGAGAAATATGAGCATATGTAATATAAAAAGCACAAAATGCAGTGTTAAAGTCTCAAAATGAAAATGAAATGCTGAGGCAAAACATACTCTCAAATTTATGTACATAATAGTTTTCTAGAGAAAATAGGGTCATACTTTAAAAAAAATATTGGAAAGAAATTATACTTGTTGTATATAATGCACTTTTCCCATGTTTCTACTATATTTGTACAGCTGAATTGTACAGCGCTGCATGAATTTGTGGTGTGTTATAAAAAAAATTATACATGGATACAAATAATCTTCTTCCCAAAGTGAATAAAAATAACACTAAAACATACTAATTTTCGCAGAGTAAACGTCAGTAGTTCCAAAAAAAATTGCATTTATCATTGAATTGTTTACAAAAACCTGGGAGTTAGGGGTCTTGAACCATCCACATCATAGAGGGAGAAGGAAAGGAGTCATGAGACTGTGGGCCTCATTGGTTAAAGGTCGAATAGTCAGTAGCTCTGAATTCACATCTATTTGCCACTTCCCCATGTTTCTCTTATTAAGCAAACTCTACGATGTAGTGAATATGCAACCAACTCGGGCAACTGTGATGGTCGAGATATGATGGAGCGTTTTGCATGCACGTGCACAGGTACTTCAACTATTGACTAAGCAGAGGAAGCCCTACAGTGTTCTAGGGCGAAACGCATCCATATGCACTTCCCCTCTCAGTCTCCTCACTATTTACTGGTTCCACAATTTGCCAAGTGGCTCCATTTGTCTCCCGGACTCTCATATTTATGGTAGCTATGCCCAATGTGTATATGCATTGTTAATTTTTCCGGATGCAAAGTTATTTCTTAAATTGATGGATTTTTTTATTTTTTTTGGTTTAACTATTGTATTTATGGTTTCCATCTAACTATTGTGGACTAATATGTAAAGGGGTATTTTACATATTTAAAATTGTTTGTGTCTGAGTGTGGTGCACTTTTTGTATTAAAGAATATTTTTTCACTTTGTGCTATAAATTCAGTGTGCGTGCATTTTGTTTTTAGGGAAGGTTTTCCTTTTTTTTTTTCCTTTTATTCAGATATGGTTAATCTTATTCCCTGGCACTGCACCTCTTTGGTTTAATTGATATAACACAGTGCGCTTCTTCCATTTTTTTCTTTAGCCATAAGGGGGTTGTACCTAGGTCCTATGTATTTAACAACCAGGCCAGGTCAGAACTGTCGTAGAAATACGACTACCTCTTTGTCTGTCGGGGTCCGAATCTGTGAAAGGTAGAAATTTATACAGATCTGTATTGAGAAATTAGCTTAAAACAATGACACACACACAAGTCTGTCATTCTAAAAGCATTTCTGGTTTTAATAATTAATTCACAACAGATTAAACATACATGTGACACGGCGATAAGTTGTGCTATAGAACAACGACTTCCAAACAGATGATAAGACCACCGTCTCCTACAGAAGGACATTGTCTACGAAATTGCAGAACTAGCTGTTTATGATCCATGCGGGTGCAAAAACACTTACTTTAAAAACACTTAAATGTCAAGGTTATGTAGTTTGAGTAATAATTGCTAAACTCATGGAAAGATTTAAAGGTATAGTTCATTCTTAGTCTAAAAGTCCATGTTGAAAGAATATATGAGTCCATATGGATATTTAGGCTAAATGCCAGTCCATAAGTATGTCCTTTGAGCAAAACATATAACGTCCAAAAACATATCCGTAACAGAACTTAATAACTGGATATAGTGGGGTAAAGTCACACAATAAGCCAGGCATAGGGGTTTATTCTTAAATAAAAACTTCATACAACTTTTATGTAAATAGCACAAGAGAGTAGGAACTTGAATTACAGAATTGGTAACACAGACAAGTATGTTAATGTAGCTTTGCTTCACATTCCCAGCAGTGTTGGAGAGGACCTACATTATCTCTCAGTGCCCTACCCAAGGGAAGGATGCTAACCTCTGGAGTATACCTCTTACTTACTGCATGTATAGAAGAGCTAGAATTTAGGCATAAACATTCTCTAATGCATCTTCAACACCTTATAACAGCAGCCACAACCTCCCTTTAGCTACACAGCTACCTGCAGGTTCTCTAGACCAGCTAGGCTCCTCCACCATTTTCCTACAGGAGTTCCTCAACCCTACCTCCTTGCAGAGGAAGGATGTCTTCTCTGAGCCCAGCAGGGCCTCCCTGGGGAAAAGCTGGTGGAACTCAGAAACCACAGCAACCAATAGAAACCTCACTAACACTGGGCCCAAGCGGAAAACCCACCCTACAGCTAATACACACACAGATCATATTTCATAGTTACATTAGTAGGCTGAATTTTTAAGGTACAATATATATAAATTCCTTGCTGCAGAAATATAGAAGAAAGGGACTTTAATAATGAAAATAGAAAGTTTGCCTTCCACAAAATAAATAAATAAATAAATAAAGGTGGAAAGCACATGACTACCCCTGAGTGTAAGGGGCTGTTATGGGTCATTAGGAGCTAGGGAGTAATAAGGTGAGCCAGGATTGGTGGACATATGGGGATATATACTGTTTATATAAGGGAGAGGGGCTGATGGGAGCATAGTGAGAGAACATGGAGGAACAGACAAGGACAAGTCGCCCTCCCACCCACCCTTATGAAGTCACAAAACAACAGGAGTAATAGTGTCCTTTACATTGTCGCAGCTTGCATGACAGTAGGCGGGAAGAAGTGTTGGCACAGAGAGCTATAGGGTAATGTGGATAAGTAAAGTTTATGGGCATGGGGTCCCGAAATATGCATGTGTGGTAACAGTGGAACACGGGCGTATTGCTTGATGCCAGGAGGGCGGCTCCAGGTACGGGTTCCAAAACAAGTCCCAAGCTCTCTTGCCGGAGTTACTGTTATGTAAGCTGTGGCCTTCTCGACCACAACAGTTTGGTTATTATGGTTGTATTATTAAGAACTCAGAAGGTGCAGTTGATAAAGTGGATGTGAGCATATTTACATTATTTGTTAAAATGGTTGAATAAAGTGTTTTGAAGCAAAGAATGCATGTGGTATCAATAATCATAGCGGCACCTGGTAACCATGGGTAGTCATGTATAATTACTCACAGTTTACTAGAATATAATCCTTTTTGGCCACTGTTTGTTTAAAGAAGCTTAACAGTATTTAGTGAAATGATCTTTAGCTTGCACATAAATGACTCAAGCTTCTAATAGCGGCCCTAGCACATCATGGGTAAAGATATGCTATGTATAAATATTTGTTATTTGTGTTGGCTTTGTATTTGTTCCATTAATTGCCTGTTTTAATATAATAAAGGATTATTATTGTATTACAATAATAAGGATGCTGCCTGTTAGCTGGCAAAGGAGAATATTTCTCTTTAAACCAATTGTTTCCCATCAGAGTCACTAGTATATTATGTTATGCCTCCATTTAAAGAAGCCATTGTGAATGAAATAGATTCTGATTCGATTATGCTGTCATCTCTAAACATGATATGTTTTGCTTCATAGCTCAACACGAGTCCCACCACCACCAAACCATTGTTTCTCCAGTTTCCATTCCACTCGGCTGAACTTGCTACTCATTGGCTTTCAGGAATGGAGTTGCTGTTTTTTTTCGTTTTCTACAGTTCAATACAAGTTCATCTCGGAGGTTCATTTATTACGTTTGTGCATTCTCCTTACATTGATATATTTTAAGGCCACAGTTCACATTTTCCAGAGGAAAAAGATTGTTCTGTTATCTGCTTTGTATCAATGCAAGATGTGAAGTTATGTTATGTGGTAAAAACCAGTGAAACATTTACAGTATAAGAGAATATCAATCAAAGCTGAGGTCGGGAGATCAAATGTTCATAAAGTTTTATTTTAGAAACAGTCTTCTGGATTATTGTGTGATCTAACCGTTAAAGAGTTATTTTCTTTACATTTTCTATGATTCATGAAGCAAAGTCAATGCATCTGCTTGAATATGCTGTATATTTAACAGTCACAATAAATTTAGAAAATATTTGTTGGAGCTAAATTTACTTAAAAACCAAACGAACATTTATATTATAAAACCTAAAAATGAATGATTCAAATGATGACATTATTATCTAACTTTTTCTCCACGGTTAAATTTTCAGTTAACTTATTCAACCCTGGATTTAAATATGACTATCTGTAAGGAGATTTGTAGAAAAAGAAAAAAAAAAAAATCACTTTAGCATAGTTAACTAAACGTGTTGACACACAGGAATAAATTGACACATACTTTCTGAGCATAGTTAGACAAATAGTACCAACTGCCATATTGTAGCAAGTTCATCATGAATAGGTGTATTGCAACAAAATGATATTAGCTTTTTTTATGGATCTGTTAGAAGAAGATGTCATAACTATTTCTATATTAATTTCTCGATACTGGCAATATGCACATATAAATAGAAGAAAGATAGCAGTCTGACTAATTCCAGTAGTGTGACTGCTTGTGTTTATTGAACCAGTACCGTGACATGTTTTGGGCTTTCTTAACTTGAGAAAGGGCTACTGGAATTGGTCAGACTGCTATCTTTCTTAATATTGTGTGAATTTGTGCAAAGGTGGATGCATTGTGCAGCAGTGGCCTGGAGAAAAATCATTTGTACTCAATGGAATACGATCCTACTTAATTAGCTACATACAAGAAAGGATTTTGTCAAAGTAAAGTTAAAGTAAAAAATGGCATCACAAATATGACTGAAGAAATGGAAAAATCAAGTCACTTGGCTACATTTTAAAAACTGCCTTCAACTTTCTTAAAGACCCAATAGCACAAAAGAAAAAATAAAATCCCATTTGGATTGACATGGCAGTTATCCAAAGACAACACTTACAAATGTTATCTTTGAAGTTAAACTAATGGATTGTATTGCTTTCTGTATGTTTTTATCTTTACTGATAGCAGCCACGTTGTTAAACAGACCTCACCTGATCCAATTTTTCTCTTGGATGCTTTAGATAATACATATTCAAGAAGTGTGCCCAAAAACCCAATTTTCAAAGCTCAGTCGGTAAGTATAATATTTTCTAAGGCAGTAGAGTTTAGCACCTTGTTAGCCATAGATAAAAGAGAGACAAGTCGAGTATAGGTGATACCTTTTATTGGCTAACAGAATAGATGGTAAATGCAAGCTTTCCAGACTACTTAGCTCTCTTCTTCAAGCATAGTAACTGAGCATATTATCTTATGCCTGAAGAAGAGACCTAAGTAGTCTGGAAATCTTGCATTTACCATCTATTCCATTAGCCAATAAAAGGTATCACCTATACTCTACTTGTCTCTATAATACTTTCTAGACACACTCTTACATTTTTGGAAGCACATATTGAATATATAGTAGCTATAAATGCATTTGATGCATTTTTATCTTTTGGTCTTACTGTTACTGGAAAGTATAGAATTCCTGCAGCACTTTTGAACAACAACATCAAAGGAGGAGTGTTTCATTAGCTGGAGGCCTAACATTTTTACATCAATCATATCACAGATGTTACTAAGACATGTGTAATAAGTCTCACTTACTGTAAGTACATCTTTCTGAGGAGAATGTGTGGATAGAAATGTTGAATTAGTGTTAACATGTAATACTCAATATAAATCTGTCTTTGAAGCTGTCAAATAATTTTATTATGGGAGGTGGAGTTTTACAACAGAGAGATGAACGCAATTTTGAAATAAAATGTGTTGCTTGGATAGTGGTATAGTTGAAATGATATATATAATGCAGGTGTATCAGAGACATGTATACATATACTGAAATTAAATTGCAAGTGTAAAATTAATATTAAAACAATCCAAAAGGGTAAACCCCACTGGTGGTGATAAAGTGACAGAAGAGAACCCTATGTGAGAAAAAAGGAACAAAAAATTGAATAAAATACTACATTTTTAAATGTATTTAAACCATCACAAATAGGTCTAATGATGCAGTATTTAGGGGATTAAAAATAAAACGAATAGTCATGCCCTTCCCTTCAATGCTAAGTAATGAATTGAGAATTCCAGAATTCAGCGATGATAGCAGATATATTTGTGGTTTGTATAGAGCAGAGGTCCCCAACCTTTTTTGCACCAGGGACCGGCTTTAAGCAAGACCAGTTTTCCATGGCCCGGTGGGGTGGGGCAGGGGCGGAGCTTTGGTCATATGGGGGCAGGGTTATGGAGGGGTGGAGCTTTCCAACTCGCAGCTTATCCCTACTCCTGTCTGAGCACATTCTGTGAGTAGCAGCACTGTACATTAAGTCTCAGTGTACATCACTGCTATTAGCACTGCTATATGCACCAGACAGCGCTG
This sequence comes from Pipa parva, assembly GCA_019650415.1. NCBI lineage: Eukaryota > Metazoa > Chordata > Amphibia > Anura > Pipidae > Pipa > Pipa parva. Next base: position 17,198 of record WMED01006703.1, read on the forward strand.
TATGGGGAGGATGCTGGCGGGACCTCGGTGTATACAGCACTGCTGCTTAGCAGCGCTACACACTTAACACCGGTACCGGGAGCCACATCAATGAGGCCAGTCTGCTGGCATGCCCCACATAACATGTTCTGCCCCACCCCGTCCTGCATAATATTCTCTGCCGTGACAGCTCGCAGCTACGGCAGAGAACATTATCGCGTGCTCTGACCAGGCACAGGGTTGCAGAGATAGGTGTCAGTGGTGCCGCGGACCGGCTGAAAAACCCCAACGGCCCGGTCCTGGTCCGCGGACCGGCGGTTGGGGACCTCTGATATAGAGGATAATGTAACAGTGTCTGCGCATTTATCACCTTGAGAAAGGCAATCATTTACACGCCAAAACTTTGATCATGCTTTTATTCTGGATGTTTTTAATGGAATGATTTAATAAAGGAAGATTTTAAGTCAAGAACCAGGAGTTTTTCCAATTTCTGAATTTGTTTTTGTATTTGTATTATACAGGGGTTAGACAAAAAAAACTGAAACACCTGTTATTAGTATGGTGTAGGGCCTCCTTTTGCGGCCAATACAGCATCAGTTTTTTTTTTGGAATGACATATACAAGTCCTGCACAGTGGTCAGAGGGATTTTAAACCATTCTTCTTGCAGGATAGTGACCAGGTCACTACATGATGCTGGTGGAGGAAAACGTTTCCTGACTCACTCCTCCAAAACACCCCGAAGTGGCTCAATAATATTTAGATCTGATGACTGTGCAGGCCATGGGAGATGTTCAACTTCACTTTCATGTTCATAAAACCAATCTTTCACCAGTCTTGCTGTGTGTATTGGTGCATTGTCATCCTGAACCATTGGATGCATATGGTCCTCCAGAATGGTTCGGTTGTCCTTGGCAGTAACGCGCCCATCTAGCACAAGTACTGGGCCAAGGGAATGCCATGAGATGGCAGCCCAAACCATCACTAATCCACCCCCTTGCTTCACTCTGGGCATGCAACAGTCTGGGTGGTACGCTTCTTTGGGGCTTCTCCACACA